>SNQN01000161.1:110621-143801 GCA_008642245.1 Bassia scoparia
TTGTCATTTATTTTTAACTAACCATTACTATTGATATTGTTTTGCTTTTTCATATTTACTCTCGCKTCATATCTTTTTATTCTTTTATATAAGGGTTTGTTTTTGTTTTCCGTGTAACTTAGTTATTTTTACAACTCAATTAGTAAACTAGCAAACTAAAAAAGAATAAAGAAAATGCTTCGGTAGCAAATTAGCTCCATTACCTTTTTTACTTTGACTGCATGTGTCAAGAAACTTCAACACCAGAACTTTAACTTGTAGCAAAGTAGTTTCACAACTATAATACTGACTTGATATGAATGATTTTTGAATTGGTAACAACTAACAAGGAAGGAAGATGTTATAGATTGACAAGTAAGGATGGGTGTATAATATGAGTTATTGACCACTAAATTGTGATTTATTTGCTTACTAAGATTAGTTATTATYATTTTACAAATTAACATGTGATTGTAGATTGCACAATCTCCATTCTCTATGAATTGCATTTTAATAAATGTAATTAGATTTGAAATGATTCAATTATCGTTATTTGAATGCTATTATCTTTGAATTGATTCAATTAGTGTTGTTTGATTCATTTAGCTTTGTATTTGAATTGATTCAATAAGCAATTGAATATGATTGAATTAGCGTTGTTTGAATTACCCTTGAATTGTCGTTTGCTAAATAGTATTGTTTGAATGCAATTGTTTTTAAATTTTATGCATTTGGATTTCATATGATTGAATTAGCGTTCTCCGAATCTAATTGCGTTTAAATCATTTAGCAAGTCGTTAATAAATTATAAATTGAGATTTAATTCGYTTTATTTTAATYCGARCACTAATTTGATTGAAAGCAATTATGTAAATTAATGATTGTTAGATGGGTGATTTCGTCGTTATTGTCTAAACTATAGACTAAACTAATATTTATAATTATATAATTATATTATATCTCATCGAATAATATCAGATCGTATGATGTTTCACTCACATCTAATGTTTTATTTATCACATAAAAAAAATACCAATGATAACATCAAGTGGTTTATTTATTAAATTCTTTAGGCCACTATTTCGTCAACTATTACATCACATAGTATTTTATCAAGTCAATTGGTTTTCTATTCAATCACAAAATAGTCTATCACATCAATAAATAAAAGATTTTACTAATAAAAAATAAGAACTATTGTATAGCACTAGTATATAATTTAATTTCACCTTTTATCACAAAAACAGCAAATTATACACTCAAATCAAATGTCAAGCAAAACAAACAAAATTTAGAGATTAACCTTCAAAATTAAACGTCAATCTTTTAGAGTAAAACCCTGGTAACAATGCTAGAGAAGCCTTAGCTTCTCCAGGTTCATCGCCCTCTACCCAATAACCCACTCAATTGTATTGTATACCGCTTAATATTCAAAAAGGGAAATATCTTACAAAAATTACGCAAAGAATACATAGCTGTCTCTTATACACATCTTCCAGGTTCATCGCCCTCTACCCAATAACCCACTCAATTGTATTGTATACCGCTTAATATTCAAAAAGGGAAATATCTTACAAAAATTACGCAAAGAATACATAGACACCACTAGCATGTTAAGATAAGAATACTACTATATAGACACCAATATACGTCATTTGCAAATTACTTTTTATAAAAGTCAACTTCAATTCTAACATAATGTTGCATAGACACTACAAATGAAGCATTGATACCAGCTGGAATTCTTTCAAAATGGTGCATAGACACCACTAACAATATACTAATACCTGACCACTAAAAACTATAACAAAGTTGATGCATGGACACCAAACTAGCTCCCTCACCACCTCTTTCSATGGAAAAAACTTAATCTACCCACCGGGTTGACTACCCARCACTAATATAATGTTGTTAGTGACATTGAGAATAGAGTCTCACTTGTTTAAAATAATATTAGTTTAATGCCTTATTAGTAGTGGGTTGTCAACCCGATGGGTAGNACCTTTTCATTCTCTGCATGGACCATTTATCTGATCTGATACATCAAGCTTGTTCTTCTGGCTCCTGGGTTCCTTTCACCCTGACTAGGAATAATTATGCTTTGTCTCACCTCTTATTTGCTGATGATATACTTTTCTTTGGTGAAGCTTCAATTTCTACTTGCACTGCAATCCTTAGTACTCTGGAAACCTTTGCCACTACTTCTGGCCTGAGAGTTAACACCTCTAAGAGCAAGGTTTACTTTTCCAAAAACACTGACTTGGTTAAGGCAAATGAGATTTCTGATTCTTTGGGCATGCCTATTCACAAGGATCTAGGTATCTATCTAGGTTTCCCTCTYACTGATAGAAGACCCACTAGAAAWCAGGTTCTTTACCTTCTTCAAAGAGTAAACTCAAAGCTTTCCTCCTGGAAAACAAAGTTCTTAAATAAGGCTGGGAGAACTACTCTAATCAATTCTGTTCTTCACTCAATTCCACTCTATTCTATGCAGTGCATCAAGCTACCCTCAACCATTATTGCTGATCTYGAGAAAACAYTTAGGRACTTCTTTTGGGGCAATTCCTCAAATCACAAGGGCTTTCCTGTAATATCTTGGGATAAAATAAKTGGTCRCAAAAGTTTAGGGGGACTAGGGATTAAGGACCTTTCCATTCTTAATGACATAGCCTTGACAAAGCTTGCTTGGAGACTACATTCTACAAATACCATAGCTTCTTCTATTATTCATGCCAAGTATGTGGTCAATAAGCAGCCACCAACTCCATTCCATAAAGGTTCTCACATCTGGCAGAATATAGGAAGAACTTGGACCACCTTTGAAAAGTCTTGTGGCTGGGTAGTGGGAAATGGGAGCAACATTAGCTTATGGGAAAGAATTAGGAGAGTAACGAAGAGAGGAGAACAGAGATGAGATATTGATTTTATTAAAGTTGGGAAAATACAATGTAAAGGGAACAGAAGACGAGAGGAGTTTATTTGAAGGTTGTTAGATGAGACCCTCGGGCTGGATCTGGCCTCCGTAGCCTAATTCCCGAGCAATGTCCATCCACGCCGACGCACCCGCAATGTCTGCTCCGTTATTTTCCTAACCCACCTCTACTTAGCACTAACCCACCAGTTTTTACATCTTCTCGCTACTAACCACTCTGACCCACTTCAGCCACTACCTGAAACTCCACAATGACCACCCCTTCAGACTGCCTCACCAATCTCTGTACCACCTGTTCTTAATCCTACCAACTGCGAAATGGCTAGATCCTTATTGTTAATAGGTCGGTAGCTCCTCCTTGGCCTTTGACTACTGTGACACCTAAATGTCTCCACAATGGTATCATGTGAAGTACCCACATGTGCAATTAATTGAACTCGAAAATCCGCAAGACTCGTAATGAAGCTCGAAATATGTGAAGTCAGTACACACTCGAATTTGAGTCAAAGGTCAAAAACAAGGCAAATGATTTCCTTTCGGTTTTCTCGATAATCTAAGGTTTGTCACAGATACGCTGGGATCTCATGCTTTTGTTTCTTCATCTGTTCGTCACAGTTTTTGATACCGCAGTATTTTAAATTGATTTTCTGATTTGCTATGATTCTATGATTTCTGCAATGTTTAAATACGCAGAAATACGGAAAATACAATGAATTAGAAAAATACGCGGATATGTTCGAAATCTCCTAAACTCTTTCTGCGAAGGAGCGTCTGAGTATAATCGTCATCTTGAAAATCGAGACCGTATGGCAAAGAATCTATCCAATTAAAATATTTTTTGGTTGAAAATATAGCAGACGCGGTAATACGCCCTAGAGCGTATATAGCCTTAAGCGCGTATAGCTCCTTGCGAGCGTATAACGTGAGGAGCACGTATAACGCACCTTAGCGTATACAGCTGCTCTCAGCGTATATACGCTCCTCAAACTGCCTCTACCCATAAATACCTTGCCTCTTTGAGAACGACACGATCACACGATTTCAATACGATTCCACTTCCACATTCCGACTTAACATTACGATCTTAACATTCTCTCTCCAATCACAAAACCTTCACAATAACATATAAATCACGAGTCTTTGGTTTTCGATTATTTTCTGAACAAGCGAAACAGGTTGATTCCTGAGATTACTCACCATAATCTCTTTCACTTTCTTTACTGTTTAACATTATTATGGAGTTTTAATGGATTTATCAATGTAGAACCGACTTTTAACGTTCCTGTAATATGAGGTTTCATAGATTTCCTAATGTTTTTCATTTATTGGTTTCGTTTTTCCATTTCATTTCTTATTTATATACTTGTCATACTAACGATGATTCTTATCCTTTATAGTGATTCAAGCGAAGATCATGCGCTGTTTTTAGTCAGAACTAACATTTGTTGTTTCATTATAGCGATTCAAGGCGGAGAATTCGTGTCGATTCGTTTTACATAACTACCTTGTTTTTTGCGATTTAGGGGTAAGATGAGTTGTTGTATATATATTTAAGTCATATACTTCATATATCATTGTTGTATAATTTGGTATTTTTTCGCTAAACAAAACAGGAAATTATGTGAATCACTTATAAGTCGATTACATATGGACAACGCTTTTAAGCCGTTTCAACATGATTAATACAAGGTCACAATTGTTAGGTATGTAGTCCTTTGGGCATAATAAACACACTTTTGTAGTCAATGTTAGGGTATAACGTTTCTAAGGTCAAAAAGTAAGTTGTGTGATCAATAAATCGTGCTTAATGAATCATAGAGACCGACGTAGGCGCTAACATGCGGGCGGATTGGGTACGATTCAATTCCGTATCCATGTCCCAACCCACGACTGGTTACTTGTTGGACGTGGGCATTGTTTGGCCCAACGTTTCGGGCGTCCTGAAATAACCTTTCTAGCACGTGCGACTCCCTTACTCGACACACTACCCAACGCACTCACGTGCGGGATCTCGTGGCTCAAGCCACGCAGACTCTGGTAGTACCCCGCGGCGCCTATCACGAGGGCGGCCACGTACAAAATCACGCGTATCTCACGCACACTAATACGGAATCTCAATCCTCACAAAGTGTGCGAACCTCGGTAAGGGTTCTAGTCTTAGTCCAGATTCACCCACAATCAAGGATCGGGTTAGGTGGCCCTGTGTGTCAATGGAATGCCTTTCGGTGCAATGCTGAACACGGTTAAAGCCATTTAACACTGCATTCGCTTACCCTTCTGGGTATCCTTTCCAGAACTCCTGTTTGAGTTTCCATAACTTTGGAACATATGCGCCTAATTGGGAACTCTGGGCAATTCCATTACTCGCGGATCAGGGCTGCAGGAAGGGACTAGATGAGCATTTGCTCGTATAAAGTTGCTTGTTGATCTGGGAAAATACCCTGGTATCCGGTGATTTGGGTCCTTGAACAGCGCTAATTGGAGAAGGCAATTGGTGCAACAACTTGTCAAACTCTGGGCCAATTTGCAACTGGGAGAAACATCACGAGAGTCAGAGACGCTTACCGGACCTTCCTACAACCCAAGGAATTGCCACCGAGATATCACGTGGACACCACACAAGACCTTTGGAACCACTCAACCTGTACTGTGACTTCCTCGCGGATAAAGACGAACACAAGCCAAGAACAGAAGAGTGAGAGCAAGAAATCTTAACTGTAGCCAAACCTGCCTGTATGGTTTACCAGTTGGGAAAAAGCCACGCACAACGGTGGAAAACTGCAGCAGAACAGAGTGGATTTTGTTTCACAAAGTGACGGGAAGTAAATTTGATGCCTCACGGTTGAGGCACTCTACAGAGCTCACTGATATCACAGAGGGTTTGCTGTTCTCTTTGAGGAGTCGGCTGATTAATGTGTGTGCGACGTGGGTTATTAAACAAGTGTTGCTCTCTTTGATAATACACTGGTTCATGATAGTTGTGTGTCAAACATTCCTTGCCAGGAGATTTCTTAGTAGCTGACCTGCTCGTCCTACAACCCATCTTCTCCCTACCCTACACTTACACCTACCACTTCAAACTCCTTTCAACTTCACTTCATCTCTCCCCAAAGATCAGACTACGTTTACTCTCCAAATCCACCTCGAAACCTTCCCACCATCCACTAGACTCACACCACCAGATCACCGCCTCTACAAAGCCCCCATTTCCAGACAAGAATTGCTCGTCAAACATCCTTCCAGACCACACTATACTGCAAGAACCAATATGGACCCATAGAGGTGACCCGGAGTAGTGGCTTTTCATGGCAGACAGAAGGGAACTGTTGGTTCAAAGAAGCTAGATAAGAAGTCTGCTCAACTCCCAGAGGTCGATCTCACCTTGTGGATTGGTGAGACTCGGACGAGTAACATTCTCCTATGCTCATATTCCGAAACCTGACGCTTCGCGAGGCTCATTTCCAATAAGCGGCAAAGCATTTCGAGAATATGGCTCAGGTGTTCGGACAAGAGACGAAGCAGTTATGTGACGACGATATTTGTTCTTGTGGATCCTCAGCCGATAATGCCTCAATCGAGCCAGTCTATCGTGACTCAGATGCTACAGTGATAGAAGCAGCCATTCTCGAATGCCTTCAACTTGTTCAAGATGTGCAACACACCAAAGATATGTACATATGCGATAACAAGCAGAAGGAAGGAGGTTGATGTTCACATGATCTAGCACCGTGATCTGTACACCAAGAAGAAGAAGAAATGGGAAGAGGGTGAAATCCCTTCTAGACAGAGAGATTAAGGGAATTGGAAATAACCTTACCTGCTGATATGTAATTGTCGCATGGAATCAGGGTATTGCCGCCAGCTGCAAAACTGTTTCAATATATTGACTCACACACTGGGACTGTCTTGGTTACTGAGCCAGAACTTCTGCACTTGCATACAAAATCAATTGTGAAGGACTTCCGTTGACCAGTGGGATTTCGCGACAGTGGGCTTTTTGGGTGCGTGTTGTTGTGTGGGATTCTGCTAGAGTGAGTTTTACTCCCATTGGAGAGATCTACACTCAGTGCATGGAGTGTATCCGGTAAGGATTTTCACCACCTTGTTTTCTAGGCATTTCATGCAGCACTAATACGTTAGAAGGAATACTTGTCTGAATTAGTGATAGTCCGTAGTGATGATATTCCTGGATTGTTATTGGTGATTTTAATGAGTCGTAACAATCTGAAAGTGGAGGAGACTGTGGTCTGAGCGATTAATGCCTTTACTCTGTATTTCAGATCACTCATTGATCTAGGTAGCTCCGTTGCGATCACTGACCAATAATCAAAGGAGACATCGTCAAAGATTAGGGCTAGTCAATGAAATGTGTGAGACTGGCTACTCACATGAGATCAATCTTCCTAGGCACTTCAGATCATTGCAGTTCTACCTCCACACAAGAGTCCCAACACTATTATTCTACCACATAACCCTTTTAGGTGGAGCCTTCTGGTATGTGACAGTTTCTGTTAATTATTGCTAATGCTTGGTCAACCACTGCCCAACTCCATCACAAACTGACTGCAATAGTGTAATAAGGACTGAGTCAACCAACTGCCAAATTTTCACCAGTAAAGGAGGTTGGCGCCATCTCGTGGTATCAAGAGCCCTTGGTCCGACCCAATAGTTCCTATTTTATGGATTGATGCTCTGTTGATCAGAACTTGATATGTTTAGAAAAGAGAATTATACGAAGTGAGAGCTAGGGAGAATGGCTATCAGGAGGTGATAGGAATTCTAGTTTTTCACAATCCGTCAAAATTAAAGAAAAGAAATAGGATTGTGTCCTGCGTAAATGCAGTAGGGGTAATTAACCATCCTTTGCCCTTAGAAACCACACTCAGGAGTTCTCCATTCCCTGCTTACCACTGATGATTAGCGGTCCTTATTTAGTCTTCAGTGGTCCACTGCTTGACTACAACCATTGGTCCTGATTAGGTTGCTGTGTCAGCATGGGGCTTGAAGGCTCTGGGTGGATGCTACTATCCAATTTTTTCCAAAGCACTGAATGAGATAACAGAGGTCACCCATACATTTCTAACATCCTGAAGGAAGGAAAATCCCTAGCCTAAAGAAGCTTACATTAGCTGATCCCTAAGTAGATATCTGTCTATAACAGTTTAGCTATATTCTGTGCAACACTACTTAAAATGCTACTAAGGTTTGGTTCATAGGCATAACACTTCTTCCTGATTGTTTCCCCTAACCAGATTGCTTCCATACCAGTAGCGGATGACCTACTACTAGTAGTCACTGAATTTTACCACCTATGAGGAAAGGAAAGGAAAAGGTGGATGGCCTGACATTGACTTAGAGAAAAGCTATGACAGGCTGCAGTGGATTTATTTTGAGACACTGTTAGAAGGCCTTGACAAATTCTGCCAGATTAATTTGACTATGTTTCCGTCTGTGTCCTCCCTCTGTCTGGTGAATGGACCCTACTCCTCTTTATCCTTCTTAGAGATTGCAGAGATCCCATCCCCTCGTAGTTGTAATTAAAAATATTAAAAAAAGATAATACATCACCTTTGAATTATTTAAATATGATCATGTGACTTAATTATAATTTATTTGACATCATAACTAATGAAATTAGTATGGATTAGTGGCTAAAACTTAACATTTCAACTTAAAGGTCATAGGATCCACTCTTTATGTTAGRAAAATTTTAAWTTTTTTTAGTTGAATATACTTAAGGACACGTGGCGCGTTTACAATGCATGAGAGTCCACGTGGCACAACTACATTGCGCCGCACTCTTTTTAATATATGTTTATAGATTTTACATTTTCCCTTCAATTACACTSCAAATTCATATCCATTTTCTGATTAAACCCTTTTCTTCATTCACAAACTCATCCAATTACTCATAGGTTCTATCAGCTAAATCAGGATCAGTCCTAATAGTAGCAGAGTTAGGATTTACAAGCATAACTTCAAACCCTTCTTTCTTCAGCGCTTTTCAAGCTAGTGTTCCTGAGTAATCAAACTCACACGCTTGCCCTATCACAATCGGCACAGCTCCCAGAATCATAATCTTCTTCAAGTCTATTCTTTTACCCATTTTGGGCACTTTTTTTGGGTGGTTTTTGCGCCATTATTGGCTTCACTCCTAATTGAAGATACCCTTGTTCTGAAACTCCATAGTTGCTTT
The DNA here is from genome assembly GCA_008642245.1 of Bassia scoparia. Classification (NCBI taxonomy): domain Eukaryota; kingdom Viridiplantae; phylum Streptophyta; class Magnoliopsida; order Caryophyllales; family Amaranthaceae; genus Bassia; species Bassia scoparia. The sequence continues at coordinate 119,729 of SNQN01000161.1, forward strand.
AGAAAAGGGTGAAACTGCAAGTTCAGAGAAGAAGAAGAGGAAAAGGATGAGTTATTTGAGTGGAAATGGGTGAAATTTGAATAGGTTTTGGGTTTTAGAAAGTAGGGAGTTTTGGATTTCGGCCATTCATCGCAAAACCACTCTCAGCCACCCGCCACTCTCAAGCACCCACCGAACTGCACACCACCACCACCAACGAGCATAAGCTTCTCTTTAATGGCGTCGATTTAGGAATCACCACCACGATGTCGTTTGAGGAAGATTGGTGAAGTTTGGAGCAGCGAAMGAGATGTTGCGAGCCATTAGATAAGCGAGATGGGAGAGAGAAGTTGCGAAGGCTTCTAGATCATTCTAGAGGCATTGCCGCCATATAAGTCGATGATTTGTTCGACTGAAAACTTTGCATTTCTTCATAAYTTTGTATTATTCTTCTTCAATTCTTTCTTTGATGAATCGATTGATTTCTCCTTCTTCGTTGGGGACGTGTGAGAATTAATTATGCCATTGATGAAGGAATTGAATTGGAATGTGATACAGGAGTTTAATATCAGCCTTAAAGATCACAATGATCACAACAAAATTGTAAAGAATTAAGAACAAAATTTGAGATGAGGAAAGAATTAGAGAGTAACAAGAGAGGAGAACAGAGTTGAGATATTGTTTTATTAAAGTTGGAAAATACAATTAAGGGAACAGAAGGAGAGAGATGTTTATATTGAGGTTGTTAATGAGACACCTTCGGGCTGGACTCTCGCAGCAATCCACTCGCCACCGGTAGCCTAATGTCGCATCCTACGCCGACGCACCCGCCAATGTCTGCTCGTTATTCTTTCCTAACCCAACCGTCTACTTGCCACTAACCCACAGTTTTTACTCTTCTCGCTACTAACCCACTCCTGACCACCACATTCAAGCACTACCTGAAACTCCACAACTGACACTCCTTCACGACTGCACTCACCATCTCTGTACCACCTGTTCTTAATCTAAACTGCGAAATGGCTAGATCCCTTATTGTTTAATAGGTCGGTGCTTCCTTTGCTTTGACATACTGTAGACACCTAAAAATGTCTCCAATGTTCATGTGAGTCATACCCACATGTTGCAATTAATCTGAACTCGGAAAACTCCAAGAACTCGTAATGAGCTCGAAATATTGAAGTCAGTCCCTCGAATTATAGTCGAAAGGTCAAATAACAAGGCAAAGATTTCCTTTCGTTTTTCTCATAATCTAAGGTTTGTCAAACAGTTACGCTGCGATCTCATGCTTTTTTTTTCATCGTCGTCACAGTTTTCGAATCCCATATTTTAGATTGATTTTTCTGTTTCTATGATTCTATGATTTATGCAATGTTTTAAATACGCAGAAATCGAAGAAACAACTGAAATATAGAAATACGCGGATATGTTCGAATCTTAACTCTTTCTGCGAAGGAGGCTGTCTAGATAATCGTTCTGAAAATTCGAGTACCGTATGGCAAAGAATCTCAATTAAAATAGATTTATTTGTTGAAAATATAGCAAGACGCGGAATACGCTCAGACTACCGTTATAGGCTCGAGCGTATAACTAGCGAGCCTATATAGCGCTTACCTTGATTAGTGAGACCGAGTAACCATAGCTTCTGCTCTCAGCGATATACCTCTCAAACTGCTCTACGCCTATAAATACCTTGCCTCTTTGAGAACGACACGATCACACGATTTTCAATACGACTTCCAACTTCCACATTCGACTTAACATTACGATCTAAGCATTCTCTCTCTCATCAAAAACTCTTACAATACAATAAATCACCTGAGCTTGGTGTCTTCGATTCTTTGACAAGCGAAACAGGTTGATTCTGAGAGTACTCACCAATATCTCTTCACTTTCTTTAACGTTTAGCCATTATTATGGAGTTTTAAATGTGATTATCAATGTAGAACCGACTTTTAATCGTCTCCTGTAAATGATGGTTCATAATTTCACAATGTTTTCATTTTTGGTTTTCGTTCTTTCCATTTCATTTCATTATTATATTATTGTCATACTAACGATGATTCTTATCCTTGTATAGTGATTCAAGGCGAAAGATTCAGCGCTCGTTTTGTCAGAACTAACATTTGTTGTTGTATTATAGCGATTCAAGGGGAATGTGTTCGATTCGTTTTACATAACTACCTTTGTTTTGTTGCAGATGTAGGGTGAAGATGAGTTGTTATATATATTTAAGTCATATTACTTCATATATCATTGTTGTATTATTGGTATTTTTCGCTAACAAAGACAGGAAATTATGTGAATCACTTAACGTCGATTACTATGGACACGTTTATAAGCCGTTCACATGATTAAGACAAGGGTCACAAGTTAGGTGTAGTCTCTTGCATAATAAACACACTTTTGTAGTATTTAGGTAGTAACGTTTCTAAGGTCTAAAAAGTAAGTTGTGTGATCATAAATCGTGCTTAATGAATCCATATGGACCGACGATAGAGGCGCTACATGCGGCGGATTGGGTACTGATTCAATTCCGTACCTGTCCCAACCCACGACTGGTTACTGTTGGAGTGGGGCATTGTTTGGCCTAACGTTTCGGCTGTCCGAAAAACCTTTCTAGGCACGTGGCGACTCCCTACTCGACAACACCCCAACGCACTCACGGCGGGATCCGTGGCTCAACCACGAAGCACTCGGTAGTCCGAACCGCGCGCCCGTATACGCAGGCGCGGCCAAGCACGATAAACACCTATCTCCGCACACTAAATCGGAATCTAATCCTCACCAGAAGTTGTGACGACCTCGGTAAGGGTTTAGTCTTTAGTCCAGATTCCCCAGCAATCAGATCGGGTTTAGGTGGCCCTGTTGTGTCAAATGGATATGCCTTTCGGTGCAATCTGACACGTCTAAGCCATTTAAAGCACGCATCTCGCTTACCCTCTCTGGGTATTCCTTTCCAGAACTCTGTATTGTTTCCATAACTTGGAAATATTGCGCTAATTGGGAACATCTGGGCAATTCCATTATGCGACTCAGGCTCAGGAAGGGACTAGATGAGCATTTGCTCGTATAAAGGCTGTTAGATCTGTGAAAATACCCTGGTACGGTGATTTTGGGTCCTTTGAACAGCGCTTAATTGGGAAAGGCAATGTGGTGCACAACTTGTCAAACTCTGGGCCATATTTGCAAAGGAGGAAAACTCTACGAGAGTCGAGAGCTTACGCCTTCCTACACCCAAAGGATATGCCACCGAGATTACGTACCCAACACAGACCTTTGGAACCACCTCAACCTTGGGTCACTGTGACTTCTCGCGGAATAAGACGAACAAGCCAAGAATCAGAAGAGGAGAGCAAGAAACTCTTAACTGTAGCCAAACCTGGCCCTGTATGGTTTACCAGTTGGGAAAAACCACCAACAACGGTGGAAAAACTGCAGCAGAACAGAGTAGCGGATATTGTTTCACAAAGTGAGCGGAAAGTGAAATTTGATGCCTCACGTGTGAGGCACCTCACAGAGCTCACTGTATATCACATGAGGTTTTGCTGTCTCTTGAGGAGTCTGATATAATGTGTGTGCGACGTGGGTTATTAAACAAGTGTGGCTCTCTTTGGATAATAACTGTTCATGAAGATTGTGTGTCAAACAATTCCTTCCAGAGATTTCTTAGTAGCTGACCTGGCAGCTCCTACAACCTCATCTTCTCCATTACCCTACCTTACCCTACCACTTCAAACTCCTTTCAACTTCACTTCATCTTCCCCAAAGATCATGGACTACGTTACCTCTCCAAATCCACCTCGAACACCTTCCACACCATCCACTAGACTCACACCACCAAATCACCGCCTCTACAAAGCCCATTTCCCAGACAGATGCTCGATCAAACATCCATTCCAGCACCACAACTATAACTGTGCAACGAACCAATATGGACTCACATAGAGGTGACCCGATGTAGTGGCTTTTCTATGCAGACAGAAACGGGAACTGTGGGTTCCAAAGAAGCTGATAAGAAGTCATGCTCAACCCAGAGGTCGATCTACCTTAGTGGATCTGGTGATGACTCAGGACGAGAACCTTCTCCATGCTCATATTCCGAACCTCGACGATCTGCGAGGCTCATTTCCAATAGCGGCAAAGATTTCGAGATATGGCTCAGAGTGTTTCGGACAGAGACGAAGCAGTTATGTGGACGACGATATTTTGTTCTTGTGGATCCTCAGCCGATATTGCCTCAATCGAGCAGATCTATCGTTGACCCAGATGCTACAGTGATAGAAGCAGCTCATTCTCGAATGCCTTCAACTTGTTCAAAATGTGCAACACACCAACAGGATAGTGCTACATATGGATCTAACAAGCAGAAGGAAGGGTTGATGGTTCAACAGTGACTCTAGCACCGTGATCGGTATCACACAAGAAGAAGAAGAATGGAAGAGGGTGAAATCCCTTCTAGACAGAGAGATTTCAAGGGAATTGGAATAAACCCTTACTGCTGATATGTATATTGGTCGCATGGAATCCAGGGGTATTGCCGCCTCAAGCTGCAAAGACATGTTTCATATATTGAACATCACACACTGGGACTGCTCTGGTTACTGAGCCCAGAACTTCTGCACTGCATACAAAATCAATTTGTGAAGGACTTCCGTTTGACCAGTGGGATTTCGCGGAGCAGTGGGCTTTTTTGGTGCGTGTTGTTGTGGTGGGATTCTGCTAGAGTGAGTTTTAACTCCCATTGGCAAGAATCTACACTCATGCATGGAGTAGTCCAGGTAAAGGATTTCTCATCCACCTGTTGTTTCTGGCATTTATGCAGCACTAATTACGTAGAAGGAAATTACTTGTCTGAATTAGTGATTATGTCCGTAGATATTGATATTCCTTGGATTGTTATTGGTGATTTTAATGAGTCGCTAACAATCTGAAAGTTGGAGGGAGACTGTGGTGCTGAGCAGATGTAATCCTTTACCTTGTATTTCCAGATCAGCCTCATTGATCTAGGTAGCACTGTTGCGATCACTGACCAATAAGTCTAAAGGAGACTATCCATGCAAAGATAGGGCTAGTCAATGGAAATGGTGAGACATGGCTACTCACATGGATCAATCTTCCTAGGCACTTCAGATCATTACACAGTTCTACCTCCACACAAAGTCCCAACAACTATTATTCTACCACTAACCCTTTTAGGTGGAGCCTTCTTGGTATTGTGATCAGTTTGTGTACCATTATGCTAATTGCTTGGTCAACCATGCCCCACTCATCACAAACTGGACCTGCAATAGTGTAATAAGGACTGAGTCAACCAACTGCCAATTTTTTCCACCAGAAAGGAGGTTGCAGCCATCTCCGTGGTATCAAGTAGCCCTGAGTCCGACCCAATATTCCTATTTTATGGACCTTGACTGCTGTTTGAGTCAGAATTGATATGCTTGGTAGAAAAGGAGAATTATACTGAAGTGAGAGCTAGGGAGAGATGGCTATCAGAGGTGATAGGGAATTCTAGTTTTTCCACCAATCAGTCAAAATTAAAGAAAAGAATAGGATCTTGTCCTGGTAAATGATGTAGGGGGTTAATATAACCATCCTTTGACCCTTAGAAACCACATTCAGGAGTTCTTCCATTCCTGCTTACCACTGATATAATACGGTCCTTATTGTAGTCTTCAGTGTCCACTAGCTTGACTTACAACCAATTTGTCTGAGGTTAGGCTTGCTGTGTCAGCATGGGGCTTGAAGGCTCCTGGGTGGATGTTACATCCAATGTTTTTCCAAAGCACTGGAATGAGATAGGACAGAGGTCACCCATACATTTCTACATCCTTGAGAGGAAAGAATCCCTGAGCCTAAAAGCTATTACATTAGTCTGATCCCTAAGGTAGATAATCCTGATCTATCAACAGTTTAGGCTATATGTCTGTGCAACACTACTATAAAATCTACTAAGTTTGGTTCAGAGGCTAAGACACTTCTTCCTGATCTAGTTTCCCCTAACCAGAATTGCTTATACAGGTAGAGGTACGACTTAACTACCTAGTAGCACTGAATTTTACACTATGAGGAAAGGAAAGGAAAAGGGTTGGATGGCCTGAGCATTGACTTAGAAGAAAGCCTATGACAGGCTACAGTGGACTTTATTTTTGAGAATGGTTAGAAGGGCTTGACAAATTTGCCATTAATTATGAGCTATGTTTCCTCTGTGTCCTCACTCTGTCTGGTGAATGGAACCCCTACTCCTCTTTAATCCTTCTAGAGGATTGAGGCAGAATCCCTAATCCCACCCTTTTCATCTCTGCTGGACATTAATCTGATCTGATACATCAAGCTTGCTTCTGCGTCCTGGGTCCTTTCACCTGACTAGAATAATATGCTTTGCTCACTATATTTGCTGATGATAAACTCGCTTTGGTGAAGCTTCAATTTTCTACTTGCACTGCAATCCTTAGTACTCTGGAAAACTCTTTGCCACTGACTTCTGCCTGAGAGTAAACACCTCAGAGCAAGGTTATTTCCAAAAACACTGACTTGTTAAGGCAAATGAGATTCTGATTCTTTGGCATGCTATTCACAAGATCTAGGTATACTAGGTTTCCTCTGACGTGATAGAGACCCAGAAATCAGGTTCTTTACTTCTTCAAAGAGTAACTCAAACTTCCTCTGGACCAAGTTCTTATATTATGCTGGAGAACTACTTAATCATTCTGTTCTTCATCATTCCACTCTATTTCTATGCAGTGCATCAGCTACCTCACCATTATTGCTGATCTAGAGAACCAGTTAGGCACTTCTTGGGAATTCTCAAATCACAGGCTTTCCTGTAATATCTTGGGATAAAATAAATGGGTCTCAAAAGTTTAGGGGACTAGGGATTAAGGACATTTCCATTCTTAATGAATAGCCTTGAAAAGCTTGCTGGAGACTACATTCTACAAATACATAGCTTTTTATTATCATGCCAATAGTTCATAAGCACCACAATCCATTCATAAAGGTTCTCACTCGGCAATGAGAACTTGACACCTTGAAAGTTCTTGGCTTGCGGAATGAGCAACATAGCTGCTTTGGGATAGTTGACCCTTTGGAAAGTTAGGAGTCAAGTCCAAGCCCTGTCACATGAGAGTTACTAGGGTTGTAGATGTTTTAAATGGAGGAATGGAACTATAGAACTTCTACATGGCTCACACAAATTATCTTTGGTTGAAAATTCTCTAATCAACATAGCTTTGTGGGCATGATGGAGGCTTATTGTGGCCTCAGTATATATTTTGACTCTTCAGCTCATTTATCAGGCATGCTGGCTTGAAAACATCCAAACCCCTAATAGTACTTTTGGAAGTTCCTGGAATATGTCTGCCCCCCAAAATACAACTCTCTTGCAATGCTCTGGAACTCCTTACCTAAACAGGCTTTCCTATAGAGGGATTACACCAACCCCTCATGTCCCTTTTGTCCTGAACATAATGAGACTGTGTTAACATACTTAGAGACTGTCATAGAGCAACAGCTTTGGACCTTGTGGTTGTAGTGAATAGACAGGACTTTGGACCTACACAGGTGGATGCTGACATCTATCCTCAAATCTATATGCAGCATATTCCTTGGCCCACTTTATTCAGTTTTATACTGGAGACTCTGGATCAGGGAACCATTCGGTTGTTTAACCAAAAAAGACTTCCTCTAACATCCTTTTTGGGGCACCGACCTTGTTCTTAGCCAAAGAGTCTTGTACAAACTCTCCCAACTCAGCCCACAATTGAGCATTGTTACTTGGACCTTCAACTCACTACCTTGTCATCTGGTGACCTTCTTTTAATAGAATCTTTGCCTGGAGGTTTCGGAATCTTGTGTGATCTTTACAGGAAATTGGATTACCAGGTTGAGTGCCTGCTTCAAAGCTTTGATAGACCATGGCTGAATAGTGCCATATCTTAGGCACTGAATGGATCATCAAGCACGATGGGAACACTCGTGCTCTCATTTGATTAACAGTGCTGTTGACAATTTAAGCTCAATGCCAAATATACTGATAGATTATGTGACATGGCAACTGTTGCAGGGGCCTAATGCATCCAGCGCTGGGCCTTCTAACGGCATCCAGGAGGCAGGTGGCAGCAGCTGAATCATATTGCAAAAGCTCATGTTGAAGAATCACCAGGACTTAGACAATTTTGTGTGCATCACCCTACTACAATGTTAACATTTTGTGTATGTCAGGTGACTGATGTTGTAAGGACATGGAACATCCTTTTCATAGGCTACTTAGAGCAAGAAGTAAACTTGCTGGATCTCACACATTAGCTCTCTTTTGGCTTAACTTGGACTTGTATGACTTGCCTATGTTATTAGGCCTTTAATTACTTTTATTGCCTTGACTAAAAAAAAAAAAGAAGATTTTATTTGATGTACTGATCGATTGAATTGTGATGATACATGGCTTATTTTACTACACAAGTATAGCTACAACTTGATTACAACTTAACAACCGTCTACAACACTTTAACAACTTTTGGATCGACTGAACAATACAGAACGGAGGTGCATGATAAACACAGAACTTCGTCTTTTATTATAGTAGGAGCATACCTAATATATATAAGACCCTCGTTCAGTCAACAATGAGCTTTTTGAATCCTCATACCCAATCCTCTGTTGTCACACTCTCTAATCTCGATTTTTAACTGAAATCCTGGCTATGAAAACACTCAAAACCCTCCATCAACAAACAAGCACTTACAACTCAATAAGACTTAATATTTGGCAGGATGAAGTAAAAAGCTCTGATTAATTCTTGCTCAGTGTGTATTATAATACTAAGTGAGAGTATTTATAGAGTGACGAGTGTAAGCGTGGAAGTCAAGGAGTAAATCCACCATCACACTAACTCCTATTGTATAGAGTGGTGCTTAGTGGAACTTGACTACCAAAGTCCACTAATCACACGATCTCACTCCTCAGATTATATCCGTTAATGCTCCTATTTTTACTCAGTTAGTTAGCTTGAGGACAGGCAATTACACACATCTCCATTAATCTTTTCTCAACGAATCCTTAGTTTAGGAAATTGATTTTCATTCCAAACATAAAATAGATGAGATATTTTCGAAGATAAAACGTATAGTCAAAGATAATATAATATATAGTTTTAAGAATAAAGAACATAAAATAATTCTAATAATTTATAAATATATTTTTTATTACAATATTTACAAATTCACTGGGTTTTATTTTGATATCTTTTATAAACACCGAATTATATTCTTTTAATAAATTAATCACAACATTATATTAAATCTCTTTTCTTTGAGCTATACTTCAATTCAATGCCAAGCTATATACAATAAATCTAAAACTGTAAAATCCTAGTTATATTGTACCAACTTCTCGACTACTGTTTAGGCAATCTGCCAAGGAACTCGAGCTCCTTTGATGTGAGCTTTTCCTTGAGCTCTGTTTAATGATCCAAAGACCGGGAACTTCTTCCTTTCCTAAGGATATCCTCATCCTTTAACGACATCTTGGATATTAAAACCTGAAATACACACTTAACACACAAATTAAATAAACACATATGAGTTTGCTTTGTGGTTTGTTGTGCCTTCATCAAAATATATAGGGTTACAATAATTCCCCCTTTGATGAATGTCAAACCAAGCAAACTCTTAAATGAATTCAGACAATAGTCAGTTGTGTGTAGTCATAAATAACATTAAGAACATGATATATAGAGAAACAAAAACAGAAAGGTTTGAGTTAATAATACCATTATACATGCTTGTATACACAAGGAACTTGATCAATTAAATGCAGAACTGACATCAGCCTGTATCAACTCAAAGAGGTTTGCTCCTCTTCCCCCTTTTGGCTTTCATAAAAAACATACAATATACATACATCTCATAGCACAGCACCAAGTCGAATTGGTCCTACCTTTTCAATACACATAAAATCAAGCATGCATGCAATTCATTACAGGTATTTTATCAAAGCAGAATATATATACATATACAATGCAAAGGCCCATAATAGTTCAAAAGAAAAAAAACATAAGCATCCTTGTCCAAAAGCTAATAGTAGTCAAAGTCAACCAAATCCAAATTATTGTTTAATAATAATTAGAATTGGGATAGGGTACACTACTTTTAGAGTGGGATAGGGGAAGGAACATGACTTCATGCTGCAGTGCCTCCAAGCTCAACAAGAATCTCGAACAGCTTGCTCATGATCTTCTTCTGCCCTTTGTCCAGCTGCACTAAAGCCGAAGTGAGACCAGTAACAATGCTTTGTGCATTTGCACCCCGTTGTCCTAGCATAGCCTCCATAGTAGGAAATCGAGCCAGAACTTGATCCATTTTACCATGCAGAGATTGAACATCACCTTTGAGACTCTTAAGTTCCTCAATAATGTTGGAGGAACTGAAGCTCCCAAAGCCTGAACCAGTGACCAACACAAGACCACTACTAAGTCCATAACTTCAAGTTTAGGTTGAGCAATCTAAAAATCACCCCTATCTCTTCAAGGATCGACCCCAAACAGTTCGATTAGCAGGCCTACGAGAGTCACGATCTAGAGTTACTTGCTTCCTACTAGGGTGCAYGCAGTGCYGGACTAATAGGAGACCTGCCCCATCCCAATTTGGTGGGTCAGGGTCAGGGATGGGTCGCTTTTTGATGGGTCATGGGGCGGGTATGGGTACAAAATTCATACCCACCGCGGGGATGGGGATGGGTTTTATGTGATACGCGTCCCATCCCCGTCCCGCCCCGCCTCGCCTTAGGTATGCACAAATACTAAATATACAATTTATAAATGTGTGAATAATATGATGTATTCGTAATAGAATTGTATTTAGTTGATTATATGAGCTAATGGGCTTTGTCCATTTTTTGAGCCCAATATTGCATTTGCATACAGCACACTTAGTCGCTTACTAAGTCAGTAACTTCACGAAGTTACAACTCACTAATCTTCAAAAATCAAAAATCAAAAATCGCAACTCGCATAATCTCATTCTCTCGGGGGATTTCTAGGCAATCATCAGGATTGTTTTGTTGAAGTCAATCCAGTGGGTTTTTGGTAATAAATCGCAACAGTATTGCATCAACACGTGCCTAACTAACTGGGATGTGTTTAACGACAATTTAGTRGTTACATGCATTTGTRTCAACTCCATTCCCTCAAATGAAGCATGAGTTAGTTTTTTCACCCTGGTCAAGTTAAATAGCGGTGGGTCCCTAAGTCCCAATGTGTCTGTGCCTTCTTTGTCTCTAAAAATGTAATTGAGCTTAATTTTGCATAATCCATGTTGTTGTTTCCTTCTTCATCACAATGGCAGATTCAGGGCAACCTGCTATTTGTTGCAATGTAGCTGATGACACCCAAACTGAAGTTGTTTCAAGTAAACATCGATCCATTCTAATTGAATTTTGTTGTTAATCGTTGTTTCGTTGCAGTTCTCTTTACCTTATCAATGTTCATTTGCAAATCCAATTCCATGTTTTGTCTTTCATGCTTTTTCTTGTTATTCCAATATAATTGTCAGTTGTCCCTTAAATGATTTTATTTTTACATTAGACGTGCTATCGATTTTCTTTTGTTGTAAGAGAACACCAATTCGGTTGTGTATAAGAGCTTAGGGTTTTAAAGTTTCCTCGATTAGTTTTGTAATTGTGTTTGCCTGTGCTGATTGTCTTTCGAAATTATTGTGTTCTTTCATTTAACTTGTAATCCGAACTCAGCTGTGGTAGCTGTCTGTGTATGTGTTTTCRGTTGTATTTCCAATATGTATTGGGTAGTTGTTATTGCAGTGATATCTCTATCAGTTTCGCAAAATTCTTTGAGATTTTTTAATGTTATGTAAATTTAAATTCTAAGTCGAACTTATTTGAGTTAGGTGTTGTTAATTTTGCAATCTGCCATATCGTCTTACTGCTTTTAGCCAGTGGTCTTTGCATTCAYAAATGAAATGGTGTTGCTTGGGTTCATTTTGGTTGGTGATTGTCTGAGGGTTTATTTTAGTTTGGATCTGTTGCGGAAGAGCGAAGCGTTATGTGGAGAGATATTTTGTTCTTAGGCGGATCTTCCAGACGATATTGCCTTCATCGAGGCAGAATCTATCGGTGATCCTCAGATGCTACGTGATAGATAGCATCTAGCTTCTCGAACGCTCGTCAACTTGTTCAAAAACTGTGGCAATCACATCTCAACAGGATATGTGCTATAAAATCTATAATGGATCTAACCAATGCAGAAGGAAGGGTTTGAAGGTGTCAACAGTGATCTCTTAGCGACCGTGATCTGTATCACACCAAGAAGAAGAAGAATATGGAAGAGGGGTTGAAAATAAATTCCCCCCGTTTTCCCTAGAACAACCTCAGAAGGGGAAAAAAAAGATTCAAGGGTAATTCTGGAAAATTCAACCCTTACTCTGATTATGTATTATTGGATCGCATGGAATGCAGGGGTATCCTTCGCTCAAGCTTCAAAGACATGTTTGCATATTATTGAACATCAATACCTGTGGATGCTCTTGGTTACTGAGACCAGAACTTCTGCCTGCATACAAATCAATTTGATGAAGGACTTCCGTTTGACTCAGTGGATTTTCGCGAGAGCCAGTGGGCTTTTTTGGTGGCGTGGTGTGTTTCGTTGTGGGATTCTGCTAAGTGAAGTTTTAACTCCATTGGCAAGGATCTACACCATTGCCTGGAGTAGTCAGGTAAAAGGGTTCTTCATCCACCTTTGTTTTTTCTGGCATTTATGCAAGCACTAATTACGTAGAAGGAAATTATATGGTCTGAATTAAGTTGGAGGGATGTCCGTAGATATTAGATATTCCTTGGATTTGTTATTGGTGATTTTAAGAAGTGCGTAACCAATCTTGAAAGTTGGGGGGAACCTGTGGTGCTGAGCAGGATGTAAATGCTTACTTCTTTATTCCCCAGATCAGGCCTCATATGATCTATGGTAAGACTGGTTTGCGATTCCCTTGGGAGTGCGACAAATAAGTCTAAAAGGAGACTATCCAGGCAAATTAGATAGGGCCCAGTCAATGGGAAATTGGTTGGAGACATGGCATCCTCGTACATTGTGATCAAATCTCCTAGGCACTCTTAGATCATATACACTAGTTTACTCTCAAAAGTCCCAACAACTCCTATTATTTTACCCACTAAACCTTTTAGGTTGGAGCTTCTTGGTATTGTGATCTAGTTTGTGTACCATTATTGCTAATTGCTTGCTCAACCAATTAATGCCCCACTCATCACAAAACGGACCTAACGTGTAATAAGGCTGAGTCAGACCAACTGCCAATTTTTTCCACCAGAAAGGAGTGTTGCAGGCCAGTCTCCGTGGGTATCAAGTAGCCCTTAGTACAACGACACCAATAGTCCATTTTGGGACCTTGAATGCTGTTTGGAGTCAGGAATTGGATGCTGTGTTAAAAAGGAGGAATTATACTGGATAGGTTGAGAGCATAGGGGAGAGAATTTGGCTATCAGGAGGTGATAGGGAATTCTAGTTTTTCCACCACAGTCAGAAATAAAAGGAAAGAATAGGAGATCTTGTCCTGGTTAATGATGTAGGGGGTGAATTATACATTCCTTTAGGGGGGGGGGCGGGGGGGGGGGGTTGGCCTTAGATAACCACATTAGACGAGTTCTTCGCTTCCTGCTGTACTCACTGGGATACGAATAGGGTCTGTGTATGTAGTCTTCAGTTTGATGCGCACTAGCTTGACTTACAAACAAGATTTGTCTGAGGGTTGAGGCCTTGCTGTGTTCAGCATGGGGGCTTTTGCAAGGCTCCTGGGGGTGGATGGGTATCATAACAATGTTTTTTCCAAAAGAACAGCTGGAAATTCGAGATAGGGCAATCAGATTATTGTCACCGACAAATACAATTCTCACATACCTTCGGGAGAGGAAGGAGAATCCCTGAGGCCGCGAGGAAGGCTAAAAGTGTATGAGCGATAACATTAGTGTTCCTGAGTCCGCTGAAGGTAAGATATACATCCTGAGTATCTATCGACAGCAGTTTAGAGCTATTGTCATGTGCAACTCTACTATAAAATAACTGCATTAGTTTTGGTTAGAGGCTAAGTACACATTCTTCCCTGATGCTACGTCCCTAACCAGAATCTGCTATCTACGAGTAAGGTACTGACTTAACTACCTAGTAGTTCTGAATTTTACATCAGTGAGGAAAAGGAAAGGAAAAGGGTTGGATGGCCTGAGACACTTGACTTAGAGAAAGCCTTCGCACAAACAGAAGCACCACAGCAGACAGACGAGAAACTCTCTATTACTACGAGAAAACCTGGTATCAAGCAGCACAGAGGAACATATGACAAAAATAATAATAGCATGTAAATATATGAAAGCAGTATTACTCTGTCCTACACCTCACTCGTAAATCGAGAGAATGGAACTGCCCTAATGCCTCTTTAAATACTTCTAAGAAGGGACGAGGCAGGAGCGTCCCCTTATACCTACATTTTCATCTCGGTGACATATGGCACATTTATTGATCTGATACATCAAGCTTGCTTCGGATCCTGGGTTCCTTTCACCTGACTAGGAATAATACTTTGGTTCAACTCTTATTTGCTTGATGATATAAGACTTTTGCTTTGGTGGAATGCGATCAATTTTCTACTGCACTGCAATCCTTAGTATCTGGAAGACGTCTTTTGCTCACTGTGAGCTTCTGGCTCGTTAGGCGTAGTTAACTACGCATCAGAATGCAAAGGTTACTGTCGCAAAACACTGACTTGGTTAGTGGCAAATGAGATTTCTTGATTCTTTGGGCAGATGGCCTATTGACAAGGATCTACGGTATCTATCAGGGTTTCCCCTGAGTGTACGAAGAGAGCCAGCTAGGAAATTGACAGGTCTTTAACCTCTTTCAAGAAGTAAGATCTCAAAGTGTTTCGCTTCTGGAAACAAAAGTTCTTAAATAAGGCTGGGAGAACTACTCTAATCAATTCTGTCTGGCAGTCATCCACTCTTATTCTATTGCAGTGCATCAGCTACCCTAATCATTATTTGCTGGATGCTAGAGGAAAACAGTTAGGCACTATTCTTTGGTGGGCAGAAAATGTACCTGCAAATGCACAAGGGAGGTGTTCCTGTAATATCGTTGGGGAATATAGATAGAATGGTCCTCAAAAGTTTAGGGGATATGGGATTAAGGACATTTTTCCATTCTTACATGAATAGCGGGGCCGTGTGACAGCGACTTGTCGTTGGAGACTACATTCGGTGAATAAATAAAAAATAAGAATATATTAATTTATCATAAAGAACACGATGGAAATAAGGACAGACAAACAACAAAAAAAAAAAAAATAACTAGACATAAAGAGATATATAATATAGCCAAAAATATAGGAAGAAAACTCTGGACGAACAAATATAATAGAAAACAGTATGTAGATAGTGATAGTGGAGAAAAATGGAGAGGAAATAAGATATATTAGAGAGATATAAGAATAAATCAAATAAGAGAAAAGAATAAAAAATTAAGGAGATAAAATAAGAAAAATAATAGAAATGATGAGAAAGATCATAACTAGAGAGTTGTTAATAGTAAGATAAGTAAATATAAAATGGAGAGAAAAAATGGAAATATATATAATATGATAAAAGAAGAGAAATAGAAAGATCCGAAATATATAGAATATATGGATTGAATATTAAAGTGTTCCTAGCTTGGGAGATGATAGGTGGGTTAGAGTCTGGATCTGTTGGCATGTCGCTCAGAGTATTTTATTTGATCTGTACTAGGGTTTTATTTAATCGGCATGCGGTCTTGAAAACATCTCAGAATCCATAAATCAGTACTTTGGAAGGTTCCCTGGAAGTATCTGCGGTCTGCGCCCCGCCAGAAGATACAAGGGGAGGAACTCTTATCTTGGCTGCAAGAATGCTCTGGACCCTTACCTTATTAACGAGACAGGGCCTACCTATAGGAGGGATCTACACCAACGGCGCTCAGTGTCTCTCTTTTGTGCGCTGAAATAATGAGACCGTGTTAACACAATACTTAGGAGACTGTCACAGAGCAAGCAGCTGGAACCTTGTGGTGTACCGGTGATATGACAGGACTTTGGACCTCTACGAGAGGATGGATTCTGAACATCATCTCAAATCTAGTAAGTGCATAAGTCTTGGCCCACTTATTAGTTTTATACTTTGGAGACTCGTCAGGAGGAACCATTCGGTTGTGTTTAACGCAAAGAAAGAATTCCTCTACCATCCTTTTCGTTGGGCAACAGATCCTTGTTCTTAGCCAAAGAGTCTTGTAACCAAACTTCCCTCCAAAACTAGTCACAGAATTCGGCAGTTTACTTGGACCTTCAATCACTAACCTTGTCATTCTGGTGGCATGCTTCTTTTAATAGAAGATAGCTTTGCCTGGGAGGTTTTGGAATCTTGTGTTGGATCTTTACAGGAAATTGGATTAACACGGTTGAGTGGCCTGCTGTCGAAAGCTTTTGATAGTACCTTAATGTGAATTAGTGGCATAATCTTAGGCATGAGATGGATCATCAAGCACAGATGGGAACACTCGTGCCTCATGTCTGATTCACAGTGTGGCTTTGACACATTAAGCTCAATGGCAAAAAAACTGATAGATATGTGAACAGGCAACTGTGCAGGGGCCTATGCAAATGCTTCAGGGCTGTGGGCCCCTTCCTAACAAATGGGGACAAAAAAAATATCCCAAAGTTGGAGGGAAGAGGACCAGGTGGCCAGCAGCTAATCATATTGGCAAGAAGCTCGAATGTTGAAGAATCCTCGAGGGTATTAGACAATTTTTTTGTGTGATATCACCCCTACTACTAATGTTAAATTTGTGTATGTGTCAGTTGACTGATGTTTGTAAGGAACATGGGAACATCCCTTGTCATTCGGCGACTTAGAGCAAGTAGTAGACTTGCTGGATCTGCTCAAATTAGCTCCTCTATTTGTGGCTAACTTGTGATGACTTGTTATGACTTGCCTATGTTATTAGGCGTTTATTTATTTGATTCGCCCCTAGATAAAAAAACAAAAGAATAGATTTTTATTGATGTATTCATGATGAGGGTTCGATTGATATTGATGATACATGGCTTTATTATACTCCAAAAATTGAGTAGCTTCACTACTTGATTACAGAATTAACAACCGTCTAAGGTTACAACTTAACAATGTTTGGATCGATCTGAACAATACAAAAAGGAGGTGCCTGATAAGACACAGGACTTTCGTCTTTTATTATAGTAGTGAAGCAATGACCTAATATAACTAGAGATCCCTCGTTTCAGTTAACAATTGATCTTTTTTTTTGCGGATAAAAACCCCCCTCAATTAATACAATCTCCTGTTGTCACACTCTCTAACTCTGATTTTTAACTGAAATCCTCGGGCTCTATGAAACACTTCAAAACCCTCGGTGCGGCCTGCAAGGTCAAGACAAGCCTTACAACTCAATAAGAGCTTAATAATGTGGCACTGGTTTAGAGTAAAGAGCTCTGAAGTTAATTCTTGTGCTCAATGTGTGTATATAATTACTAAGGTGAGAAAGTAGTTATAGATGTGATAGAGTGTTAAGCCTGGAAAGTCAGGACAGTAATCCACCATCATAACTACAGTCCGATTTGTATAGAGTGTGCTTTAGTGGAACTTGACTACTCACAGGGTCCAGCATAATCTGACACACACTCAACTCTAGATTAATATCGTTAATGCTGTGGCTCATTTATTGTTTCTGAGCATCAGTTAAGTTAGCTTGAGGTAGTAGTCAATTGACACACTGATCTCCATTAATGCTTTTCTCAACTGAATTTTAGTTATGGAAATTGATTTTTTCATTCCAAACATGAAAGGAAGATGAGATATTTTCGAAGATAAAACGTATAGTTTGAAAGATAATGTCATATATGTTTTTAAGAAATAAAGGCACATAAAGATAAGTTCTTGAATAATCTTATAAATATATTTCTTTAGTAATTAGCAATAGTATGATTTACGACAATGACCCCTGGGTTTTTAGTTTTGATAAAAATCTTTGTATAGAACAAGTCTACCGAATTATATTACGTTGAATAAATTAAATCACAAGACATTAATTATATCTCTTTTTATCATTGAGCTATACTGGTCATTAGCTGTGAATGCCAAGCCTATAAATAAAGTCTAAAACTGATAAAATCGCTAGTTAATAGAGTTGTAGACTAAACTTCTCAGATAACTGTGTGTAGGGAATTACTGTCCAAGGAACTCGAAGCTCCTTTGATGGTGGAGGCTTTCCTTGAGCTCTGTATGTAGTGTATCCAAGACCCGGGAACTTCTGTAAGCCTTACGTCAAGCTAAGGATATACTCATTCCTTTAAGACATGCTTGGATCATGTAAACCTGAAATCACAAACTTCACACAAATTATAAACACATATGCAGTTTGCATTGTTGGTTGTTGTGCCCTTTATGCAAATATAGTACGGTGTTTCAAAAAATATGCCCTTTTGTGAATTGTCAAACGCAAGCAAACTTAATGAATTCAGAACAATAGTAAGTTGTGTGGGTTAGTGCATAAGATCACGCATAATGAACTGTATATATAGAGGAAACAAGATAGACACGGGTTTGAGTTAATAATAGCCCGATATACATGCTTTTGTATACTACAAGGACTTGATCAATTGTAAATGCAGAAGCATGATCATTCAAGCTGTCAAACTCTGGGCCATATTTGTGCAAACGGAAAACTCAACCGGGAGGAGGTCGAGAAGCTTACCGGACCTCCTACAACCCCAAAGGAATTGCCACCGGAGATTACGTCACCGGCAACCCAAACAGGACCTTTGGAACCACCTCAACCRRMGGTCACTGTGACTTCTTCGCGGYATCAWAGACGAAACCAAGCCAAGAAGCAGAAGAGGAGAGCAAAGAAACTCTRAACTGTAGCCAAACCTGGCCCTGTATGGTTACCAGTTGCGGGGAAAAAGCCACCAACAACGGTGGAAGAAASTGCAGCAGAACAGAGTACGGATATTGTTTCACAAAGTGAGCGGGAAAGTGAAATTTTGAATGACCTCACGTGTGAGGCACCTGCTACAGAGCTCACGTGTATATCACATGAGGGTTTTGCTGTCTCCTTTGAGGAGTCTGATATAATGTGTGTGGCACGTGGGTTATTAAACAAGTGTGGCTTTCCTCCTTTGGATAATACACATGTTCATGATAAGGATTGTGTGGTCCAAARAATTCCTTCCAGAGATTTCTTAGCTGACCTGGCAGCTCCCTACAACTCCTCATCTTCTCCCTTACCCTACCACTTACCCTACCACTTCAAACTTCCCTTTCAACTTCAACTTCATCTCTCCCCAAAGGATCATGGACTACGGTTACTCTTCTCCAAAATCTCCACCTCGAACACCTTCCACACCATCCCCACCAGACTCACCACCACCAGATCACCCGGCCCTCTACAAACGTCCTCCCATTTCCCCAGACAGAACTTGCTCGATCAAACATCCCATTCCAGCACCACCAACTATAACTTGCAACGAGAGACCAATATGGACTCACATAGAGGTCGACCCGATGTAGTGGCTTTTCTATGCACAGACAGAAACGGGGAGACTGTGGGTTCCAAAGAAGCTGATAAGAAGGTTCATGCTCAACCTCAGAGGGTCGATCTACCTTATGTGGATCTGGTGATGACTCAGGATGGAGCAACCTTCATCCCTGCTCATATTTCGAACCTCGACGATCTGCGAGGCTCCTTTCCAATAGCGGCAAAACATTTCGAGATATGGCTCAAGAGCTGTCTCTTATACACATCTAGATGTGTATAAGAGACAGGCTACTTGTAATTGTTTCAAGTTCCAGACCGAAGGGATCATGTGCAGGCATTTGGTCAGGGTCTATGATAAGTTACAGGTTGAGGAGATACCACCATGTTTTATTTTGCGGAGATGGAGGAAAGACGTTGAGCGAAAGAACACGTCAGTGAATGTTGCTTATCATGATCTTTCTTGAACTAAAGAGAAGGAACGTCTACACTCACTGGATATTGCGTCCCAACCGCTATTTGAAGTGGCATCGAAGTCTGAAGAAGGTACTCAACTAGTTTTGGCTGGTTTACAAAGAATTGACGAAGAGCTACGAGGAAACTCAATGAAACAGCAGCATTCGAACAACACTCCATCAGTTGCTCAGTCAAATGTTGATTCCCATGTTCAATCATCAATCCCAACTCCCTCTGAGAATATGAGTCATGATAGTGGTGGTATTAGAACGCGCGCCTCATCTTGTACTCACACAACACATGAACCCGTCGGCACAGGCACGCCTTCCAGTTTTAACTCAGTGACACATTCTATTAAGGATCTGCATATTCCCAAAAAAAGGGGCAGACCAAGGGGATCCCGATACAAGTCATSGTTTGAGACTGGTTGGTACAACAAGAGAAAGGTCGGCTCTGAAGAAGTTAAGAAGAAGAGGGGCAGACCCCCAAAGGTCATCGCTTCGAAAAGTGTAGGGTCTTTTGGAAAGTGCGTGAATGATACACAARAGGTATGCGACTAATTAATTTTACAATTTTTAGATCTGGTTTCTYGACCAGAGTTGTTGGTGTTTACTTCAAGTGTTTTAATATGTGACAGAACACTAGAGGTGGTGGTGRAGTGGATGAGTTGGTCGATAAAATTCAGGTGTTGATTTGAAATATGCTCTGTTGCAACATACATTAACGACTAATGCTTTCCATAGTATTATTTTTATTCCTTTGATTTTTGTTGTTTTGTTGATGTAGGTGAAAAGGAGAAAGACAGTGTCATTTGCTGTGAATCTTGGGGACACAGAACCCATCGGGCTAGATGAGGACGACTACTTCTGTTGAAACGAATTGTCATTTGAGGACATCGATTCGGATTRGAATTTGTCATGAAATGTGCATTACCCTACTCCTTTTTGTCTTGGACTCTYAGAACTTCTCTCTCAACTTTGGCCAACATTGCCCGTGAACTATGAAGCTTGGCATTACTCAAGTCAGTCGTTCATCAATACAATAACTTTGTCCAGTCTACAATATTGGTGTATGGACAATATCTGTTATTAGTTCCTCGATTATAGCCTCGTGTAGCCTCTAACCTTGTTCTATTTGTTAGGAATTTTAATGCAATGCATGTATTAGCAGGGTTTAATTGATCGATTGTTATGCTAATAACGTTAACATAATTTGTTTATTTGTGTTCTAATATATTTCCTGTTTGTGTCTGCAGCAATTGAGGTATTAGATGGGGATACTAGTAACAATAATGTAYGTGTTACCATTCACGTATGATATAGAACCAACAGGTGGACCTTAACACCTCTGTATATGCCACCAATACTAATACACTTATTCAATTGCAACAATCTATAGAACTTACAGCAAACCTGAACATACATCTACTCTCTTATGTTATGTTTTGTGTAATCATTAAAGTTCATACTCCACAGGTAAACACCAACAACAAATACAACAAAACTAATGGTTACATTGTTAATATTGTTTCTAATACGATAATAACATAAATTTTATCGCAATTGATGCCCTGCAAACACTGGTTACTTCTTACTCTTGAACAACAGATTCCCCTTCTTCACAATTTGGCAAGACCTAGCAATTTGGTTAACACATCTTTAGTCAAACATGTGTATCCACAAAAACGTTGTGTAGAGACTCAAATTATCAATATTTAGTAAAAAGGAAATTAGGGTAGCCAATACCTTAATATGACCAGTCATTATGACTGAATGACCACGCTGTCCCTCAAACGCTTTAGCCTCAATGTATTCTTTGTTCCAAAGCATGGCAGTACCGCCACTGATCCAAARAGAAGGAATTATATCCCATCCCATATCAATGCCCAGCTTATCATAGATTTCTTGGAAGTTTAACTTGGACACCCTACATTCGGTTATGATAAGTAGCACTGGAGAGTGCACCCCTAGCAAYTTTAGCAGGTTCTGTCGAACCGACGGCCTTGCCAAACCTCTAGCATTCCATACCCCAATTTTGTGGCTTTGCAGGTTGGAAAGACTACTAGAGTAGGATGGCCTTAGCTAGACGAGGCTAACAAGAACGGTTGGGTAGAACAACATGTGATGCCTTTCAACTGAAATTTACATCGAAGATAAGTTTGCCTTCACATTAAAGTCTGCCAACCCATCTGTGTACGAGCCAATCTCCAAAACACTTGCCTTCACCACATAGTCAATAGGTGCTCTAAGATCTATTTCTGGTGCATGGGTCATTATGTGCTTAAAAAAACCCGATTTATTAAGGGAACACGGAATTTTGGAACGCAATAGTTTCCAACTTCACACGTAGTGGCTTCAACATCTACCATACCCAACATATCATTGTAGTTGGTAGATGTGCTGGGACTCACCTTTCATCGTCGTTGCTCGTCATTCTGAGATTGGGTAGGTTTTCAAGCAACCTTCCATTGGGGTGAAGTAGAATCTCGTAGAGTTCTTCATAGGATATAATTGATTTCCCATTCTCTGTTTTTACAAAGAACTCTTTCTCTTCAAAGGGTACCTCTTTTGTCTTGTYTCTCAGCCTCTGCATATGGCTAATGAATAATGGAGTATTGTTTTTTTGGTTTTGAATGTCCATAGCCATTGTTGTTGTTTGTTATCTATTGATGTTTGGTTTTCWGTTGATGTGTAGGTAAAATTGTTAAAACCTTATCCTGCATATATTTCGCAAGGTTGTTGACTGATTGGTTTTGGAATTTTAACTTACGAAATTAGAATTGGAGGGAATGTTGGCGGGAGGACAAAAATTTTCGTGAAAATACTTGTTGAGCGCCTACATATCCTGGCCACATGATGAGCCACGTCGGCAATCCAGCTCTTTTAACATTAGCCAATCATGGTGTTTGCTTTGTCATGTATCCAACTCTTGACAATTCAATTGAGAAAGAGCAAAAATAAATTGTCCAAATTCGTCCTAGAATCYTATTTTCAATTTCTCTGTGTAGGAAATAATTAACTAATTTATAATTAACAAATATTAACGAATAATGAACACAGACACATTGACGTATCTTTAGTGAACAATTTTTCTAACTAAGATAATTTGCGTCTTAGCTTAACTATTTGCTAAATTTCATGTTACAACAAACTAACACACAAACTCCAGCGAACATGTACGATATTCAACTTATCTTTAAATAAAATTATTTTAGGGAACTTGTTTTCTAACTYAGATGGTTAGCGTGTGAGCTTGATGGCCTATTTACTTAAACTTATTTTAAGTTTTGTTCAGTTCGGTTCACTTCAGTTCAGTTCATCTATATTCAGTTCAGTTTCAAAAAATTCAGTTTTGTTCAGAAAACATTTATGATATTCAATTTTCTAAACATAATTTGTTTACTCATGTCGTTTCCTCACTAAGATGGTTTGCGTCTTAGCTTAACTATTTGCTAAATTTCATGTCACKATAAACTAACACACAAAGTCCAGCGAACATGTACGATATTCAACTTATCTTTAAATAATTAGGTTAGTCAAATTGTTTTCTAACCGAGATGGTTTGCGTCTGAGCTTAAGGGCTTGTATACTTAAATTTAATTTCAGTTTTGTTCAGTTCGGTTCAGTTCAGTTCAATTCACTTCTGCTTAGTTCAGTTTCCAAAAATTCAGTTTTGTTCAAATTTAGTTCAATTCAGTTCAGTTCAGTTCAGTTCAGTTAAATTTTGGAATTCAAATCCCAAACTTAAATCTTCCAATTTACTCAGTTCAGTTCAAATTAGTTCATTTCAGTTCAGTTCATTTCATATCAGTTTAGTTTAGTTTAAAAATATTTAGTTCAGTTTTGTTCAGTTCAAGTAAYCATGCCCAACTCTTTGGTAAATTTCATGTTACAATGAATTGACACACAAACTCCAGAGAACATTTAGGATATTCAACTAATTTAGTACGAGATTTGTTTTGTCAAGTCGATTCATCAATAAGGTGGTTTGCGTCTTAGCTTAACTGTATGCTAAATTTCATCTTTCAACAAACTTACACACAAACTTCAACAAACCTATACGATATTC
>SNQN01000161.1:150749-183560 GCA_008642245.1 Bassia scoparia
AATAATTCACACACGTAGAAAGATTACCATTAAGGATTCATATTACTCGAATATTGTAATTATCAAATAGTAAAATTGACATCTTAACAAATGAAAAAAAAAACCATTTAAATTTGAATTGACTGACAGTTGGATTAGAATACAAAACAAAAATAGAAATACGCAACTGAACGGGATGACCGTAATTTTGCATAAAACGTTAAATGACTTCTAAAAAAATATGTTTAGGCCTTATAAATTTAAAAAGACATATTCAAACTGCTATTAAATTAGGTCAAACACCGGTATTACCAACATGACAATTACAATAATTAACATCCTTTAAGTTTACGGAATCTACCTAACTCAATAATAAACATAGAAATAATTAAATTTTGTCTAATGAAGTACTCGAATACTTTAACTGTATAATACTAATATTGATTTCTAAACAACGCAAAAAGAACCATTTAAGAAAAATATTTATTTTTGAAATTATTGACACCAAAAGTAGAATTCTAACCAACAAATAGAAAAAAGACATTAAACTGGATGATAATCATTTTGTATATAACGTTTATTGACGTCTAAATAAATATAATTGACCCCTATAAATTTAAATAAAAATATAAAAAACGGTACTAACTATGTATAATAATGGTCGACTTTGAGTAGCAGTTATTAAGTTACATAATATTATTTCTTAGCATGAATTGTTTTGATTGAAAAAATTAATTTATTACAAAAATAATTTTATTTTTTAAAAAAAAAACTGTAAAAATAACGAGCAATTAAATAGCATGAAAACGTGGCCCACTCATCATGGTTTGGTAATGCAAACGTTAAAGACTGGGTTGATTCTAGGAATGGGCTGGGGTATCAAAGCAGATGGACCGGGTATGAGATTTGGACCACAATTGAAGAAGACAAACTTAATGGGCTCCACATCACACCATTAAAATCTTGCTCTATTAATTCACAATATAATAGTCATAATCATTGTCAGCAGGCTAACGTTTCGATATACCATTGGCTTGAAGTTTGGCTGACAGACATTAGNATTTGGACCACAATTGAAGAAGACAAKCTTAATGGGCTCCACATCACACCATTAAAATCTTGCTCTATTAATTCACAATATAATAGTCATAATCATTGTCAGCAGGCTAACGTTTCGAAATATACCATTGGCTTGAAGTTTGGCTGACAGACATTAGCGTGTACTAATTACATTGTTTGAATGCTAACAGTTGTTCATTAAGATGTATAACAAGGACAGGGTTCATTAGCAGAAACCCTACCACACAGATAGAAGCTCCGGTATAAAAAGGGCCAAACTGCAATGCCCTGTTTCAACTTCATTCCCAAAACCCTAATTGAGGTAGCAGCACAACACATACATACGATTCTTTGAAGATGGGTTCGAGCTCTAGGAACARCTTTGAGAGGAATGAGAGAATTCGAAAGGGTAAAAGTCCTGCCTCCCGGAGGGTACCTTCCCAAAGCTCAAACAGCCCTCCAGCCAAGAAAAATGGGGGAATTTACATTGGTCCTAATAATCCAAGTAAGAAGAAGACACCAACTCACAGACCATTATCTAGCACAGCCATCAACAAGAAGCTTAGGAGGTTTTTTGAGTTCTCTGAAGGGTCGAGTCATACCACAGACGACTCACTGGAAGAGAAGAAGGAAAGGTTCGAAAGGCACATGAAGGAATTCTACGAGGGGCTATCTGAAGTYGATAAGGTGTTGAACAAAGTGGTCTCRAAATTTAGTCCAGAAATGCAGAAAAAGATACTGGAGTCTCCTATGGAGAAGAAGGAATCAACTGAGGAATTGGTGTGCTCCAGTGGTGGCTCGGTGGAGTTTGTCACCCACATTAGTGTTCTAGTGTACAACGYAACCCACAATGACGAAGGGATCTGGTACGAGATGGACCCTGGTGACAGATTCAAGCGCATATTTGATGATTATGCTGCTAGGCTCGACACAACAACTGACAAGATAATTATGCATTGCACCGGGTGCACCATCACACTAGAAGCAACTGCTGAAAGCTCCGGTGTGAAGGACGGAGACTGCATCGGTGTTAAGGGTGCTGAGGTGAGTCACTAATGATGTTCTCAYTATTAATTGCTTGATTTTCAATAATACTTAGACTAGTAGTGGCAAACTTGGGTTTGATTGGAATTGATTCGACAAACGGACTTATTATGCTGTTTAATGGAAAGGCTAAATTCAATTATTTTACAAGTAACTCCAAATTCTATGTCCCTTAGCAGATGAACGTCCAAGTTGTGATTGTTGTTTATGTGTCATGTAAATTGGCTAAATCRAGATGATGCGTGAGAATTGCTTAAATTTAGTAATTTAATTATCGATTATTTTGAATGAAGTTTGGTGATTAGTTGATTAACAAATATTGCGAATATTAATTTGTTTACAGGATAAATCCACCCACAAATTAACAATAACAACGACACTTGAGCTTACAGGAATTATTCCACCAACTCAAGAAAATAAACGAATGTTTTAAGAAAACAAACAAACTGAAGTTTTATTAATAACTTCTGAAATCGAAATAATTTGGATCGATTATCAAGTTCTTACTTATATCTAATTATAAGATAGGGATAATAATGATACTATTTAGCTATTATCTAACACTAATATTCTAAAACTATCTTCATTTATTCAGTTGCGCTATTCAAGGATGATATAATAATTCAAAATATTTATTAAGTCTTAAAATATAATATAATAACTAAGATATGATAAATTATTAATATCCTATATCTAATATTGCAAGATATTAACTCAACAGCTCATCGCGTCAATTTTTTTCCCCTTCTGTCTTCTTTGAAAGATTTTAGGCTCAAATCCTTACATGTCCATTGTCAGGTACATAGCTCTGTTGTCAAAGTCCAACGGTGAGGTCTTGTTGTTGATTGCTGCTAGGAGTTATCTTGCAATGCGTCTCTTGCGAGTATCCTTTCCACTAATTCAGGTTAATCCTTTTTTTGGATTCACAACGTAACTAGGCTGCTTGGATTAGGGGGCTTTAAACGGCAAAGGAGCTGTCTGCTTTGTCCCTCTTGATCACTGTAAACATTGTCCTCTCCCCCGTCGAATGTGTGCGAACCTGTCAAATTGCCAAGGCCTTTCCCAACAATGATGGGGCAGGCATCATCGGGAACAACATCTGCAATAGCACACTATCCTCATAATTTGCAATTAGAGATAGAACGGATTAGGCTTGTCTTGTTTACCTTGATGTCGTTTTGAGTATTTAATTCCGTGCATTCTATGTAGAGGTGTGGATGCTTCGTAGTAGGGTTACTTGCGTTTGCATATTAAGTGTAAAGGTGGATACACGGTTGGTAGCAGCTACCTGTGTCTATTATAAACAGTGCCAAGCTTATCCCTTACCTTGCCATTCGTGTGATAAAATTATCTTTTCTCATTGTGAACTTACTTGCTCTTTCGTTTGTGTGGTGCATAATCTGCGAAGGGACTAACGTTTGGCCCCTTCCTTTTCGGTTCGACCTTGGCTAATGTTTCCTCGTTCCCCCTCCTTCTGTTTTGTATTTTGCTGTGTCCTCTGCCTTTATCTGATTTTCTTGTATCCTCTTGTAGGAGAGTTATGAGACCTGCGTTAACCTAAATCTCGTGCGATATTATGGCCCGTAACCATGACATTGTAAGCACTTCCTTTATTATCTTGCGAGTAATTCTAACTCGAATCTCGTTGTTCTGGTTTTGAATCTGTGCCTTCTGTTCCTATCCAGTAATAAACCATTAGCAATATTCTTAAAGTTAAAAATAATCTGCTCTTCTTTTCAGAACAATTTTCGTTTTGGATTCCAGGAACTTTGTTTCTTATCTTGAAACGCCTGTTTTCTCCACTCGTATGCTAACGTTGCACTCCCATAACTCCCTCACAAAGCTTCGCATATGGTTTGTATCCATTACTTCAGCATTCCGATATTTCTGGTTTTATTTTGGCCCAAAAATCGAGCATTCTTGTGTCACCTCTCTACTTCTATCAAGATCGCAAAGCATGCATAGGCTTTCGAACATGCAGTACACATAAGGTCCCACGCTGCATTATTCGCCTTGTTCTAGGTATTGCATCTGAATATATTTCAGGTTCTTTGTACATAACTTTGATGGCACGAATTTTTTTCGGGGGGTGGGGGGGCCCCAAATAATTTGGCTTCTTTGAGATTGCTCCCAAGAGT
The DNA here is from genome assembly GCA_008642245.1 of Bassia scoparia. Taxonomy (NCBI): domain Eukaryota; kingdom Viridiplantae; phylum Streptophyta; class Magnoliopsida; order Caryophyllales; family Amaranthaceae; genus Bassia; species Bassia scoparia. The sequence goes on from SNQN01000161.1 coordinate 154,970, forward strand.
AATTCGGTCTCGAACTTCTTTCTGACTTCTTTTCTGAGGTTCGTCATACACAGGCTCTGATAACCCGCTAGTTTGCATTCAGCCACTTACTATCATTGTGTCGTTACATCAATAATCCTTGTAGTCGAATAAGATTTACAGCCCTTCTAACACAATCTAGGAATGCTTGTGGTTCGTTCATACTTCCATAAAAATCTGAATATCTAGCTGACACTGCCACTACATCCGACTCTCCATCACGCCTCTTACGGTTGAGTTTCTTGCTGCGTTTCGAGTCTTCTCGCTGCTATATATTAGCTTTCTTGCCAGTGCCTTCTCAAGCCTTGGTATTTCTTGCTGCTGGACGAGTTAGAACTCGACGAATACTTTTTCTCTTCTTCCTTATACCAGAGTCTTCGATGGTGTACTACAAGGTTCTCAGTAAGCCTCGTAGTATATTCCTTGATCTGTTTACACACGTTGCCAATCTTTAGATCTTCTCTCTCCGGATAAACATTCAGGCATTGTCATTGTCCTGGTTGCTCTACTGCTCATCGTTGTTACTCGTAAATTAACACTTGAGACGAAACTATGCTCTGATAACCAAGATGATGCGTGAGAATTGCTATAATTTAGTAATTTAATTATCGATTATTTGAATGAAGTTTGGTGATTAGTTGATTAACAAATATTGCGAATATTATTGTTAACAGAGATAATCCACCAACAAATTAACAATACAACGACACTTGAGCTTACAGGAATTATTCCACCAACTCAGAGAAAATAAACAAATGTTTTAAAGCAATACAAACAACTGAAATTTCTATTAAAACTCTGAATGAATAATTGGACAATAATCAAGTTCCTACTTATACTATATTTAAGATAGGAAATAAGATAACTAAAGATATTTATCTAACCTAAAATTCTAAACTATCTTTTATTATTCGTGCGCATTCAAGGATTGACTAAATCATATCTCCAAAATAATAAGCTAAAATTAATAAAACTAAGATAGATAAATTAATTAAACCTAAACTAATATTGCAATAGATAATTAATCAACAGCTCATGCGTCACCAGTTATATAAGTTTAGCCTCTGTTTTGTGTCTTTTATTTAAAGACATTCAACTTTGGTTATCTCCAAATTAGTAAGTTAAGGCTCTGTATTGTGTTTTTTTAAGGGATTTCCCTCATATATACCCCTACGACTTTAAGCTAATAACCCATATACCCCGTGTTTTTAGAAACGCCTCATATACCCCCACATTAGACAAAATAGCCCATATGCCTTAGTATGGATGGAAAAAGCTAACACCGTTAGCTTCCATCCATTTAACTAGATAAACTGTAATTTTTGTATTTTTTATTTACATTGAATATTATTCTTCACTTGCATAATAGCTGATGTTTTTTAGCAGGGGCAGCAGACACATCAACAGTGCAGAGACATTCTGCAAGCGGCGAAGGAAAATGCCACGCAAACGATAAACCAGAATTCCTACTTCTGTTTGTGGTGGGGCTACTCGAAAGAGATTCTGTAATTAGTAGCATAGACGATCAGGGATTCATTAATGAGGATGGACGCGTTTTTTGCCAGCATAGTGTGAGGCAGTTGTCTAGGGATTTATGGCCACCCTGATCTCTGACCGAACCATAGGTCTCTAGCGCCCGAACCCCTGCCTCGGAGCCACTCTCTCTCCTCACCCTTCTCTCGTGGCGAGGCTTCTACCTGTCACATTCCTCGTCTCCACACGCCGCACACGTTACTAGATCGAAAGGTTTATATGTGCTGTGTAAGGGTACTACTCGAATATAAGATGATAGGTTGGACGTATAAGCAGAACATAACCAGTAACGTATATTCGACCTTGAGTGACGTCGAATATGGCAGTTGTAACAGGGTGCGAACGGTCGAGTGTTAGCTGGTGAAGGAATGCAGTTAAAACGAGGCGATAGAACTGTGACGTCGTTCTTGGACATGTGGATTCGAGTTTGATATCAACATCGATACTAAACACGGCACAAGCCTGCCTTTTAGATCTTATTCGAATGAAATTCAATTTTCGAAGTGATTATCAAATTGGCAATCGAATTATCGAACACAAATTGGGGTTCTTTCAAATTTTTGTTCGAATTATGTTTTCGAATTGAGTATCTTTATGGCTATGTGCAGAAGATACTGGAGAWATCGAATTTTCAAAGTGATTTTCGAATTGCGTCTGCGATGGTCGCTGGAGAAGTAGTGTGCTATGTGCAGTGGAGGCAGTTGTTGTGCGTGAGTGTGGGATGTGGTGCGGGCAATGGGTGAGGTCGTGTGTTTTGGTGCGGTTGTATGCGGTGGTTGTTCGGTGTTGTGGTGCGGCCAAGAGTGATGGTTGTGGGTTTGGGTTATGCGGGTAAGGGTAAGGGCGGTGGGTCTGTTTCGGTGGTGGTGCGGTGTGGCTGGCTGGGCATGGGGGTGGGGTGTGGCTGGCTGGTTTGTTAAGGGTGGGCTCAGTGGTGGTGGTGTGGGAGGTGGTGCGGTGGAGAGAGAAACAAGGCGAGGAGGAGGATGATTGTCTGATTAATGGAGTTTTCATTTTTTTTTTGGGGGGGGGGGGGAATTGTTGATTAAGAGGATTAATGAAAGGATTTATGTTAGATTAAGGTTAATAGGTTAGTTTAAGGTTGATAAGTTAGTTTAAATTTTTTAATTAATGTTAAATTGTACTAAGAGTTAACGCCGTTAGCTTTTCCATCCATAGTAAGGGTATTTGGGCTATTTTCTCTGAAGTGAGGGGTATATGAGCTGTTTCTAAATACACGGGGGTATATGGGTTATTAGGKTAAAAGTCAGGGGTATATGGGGAAAAATCCCTTTATTTAAAGTCAATGAGCATAGTTGAATAAGAAACTGATAGCTAATCACTATATGTTAAATTACATAAAAATTAGTGGATTGTTCAATTACTGATAGCTAATGACTATATGCTAATGACTATAAAAACTGATAGCTAATGACTATATGCTAATGACTATATGTWATAATAATTGAGCTTAAGTCGTTATTAAGGGTGAGGAATCGCTCAAATGTTCAAAGTTGAATTCTAGAATGGTAATTTGCTGAATTATTAGTTTTGGTTCTTTTGGATTGGTCGATTAAACCAGCTATGAACCTAAATTTCATGGATGATTACCTACTGTATAATTAAATTTGTTGACTAATTTTCTTTGTTGCTGAATATAAACATATTTGGTATTTTGATAAATCATGATTGTGAAGCGCTACAACATCACGTATGGTGATCTACATACTAAAGATCAACTAATGATTCAAACATTTATAACATTAAACCAAATGCTACCCCAAACAGGATACTACTTCAACAACAAACACTCATGTGAAGCAGGTTCACATTCCTTCAAACTGTAGACAAGATGGTATCAGTGACTACCACATTCGCACCAAGTCGAAGGAGGATGGTTGAAGTATACAACCGGGAGGTGAGTATGCTGACTACAAGTACACTGGTTCTTCCGTATGCATGACCAAGCGAGATACCTAGGTGGGCTGTCTTAGGTGACTACCGTCAAGAATGGGAGCTATATACTGCGGCAATACCTTTGAATCAACAGATGGGCACATGTACCCCAGTCCATCTTTCTAAATGGTGTGAAAAGGGCAAAAGGTGATGGACGAATGGCTATGTAAAAACATTAGCAGTTACCTTTTTTACCAATGACTGCTTTGTCTGTAATATTATGTGGAACAATATTTGAGAGCACATTAATCCCACAACTAACCTCTTAGGAAATCTTTTACTTTGTTTGAAATTGGCTTAAGAAGTTTTTGTGCCGGCTTGGAGAATATGTGTTATATTTCCCAAGGCTCTAAACATGACATGTAATTGAACATCATCTGCAAACATTGTATGACAAAGCTGTGTTGTTATTGGAAGTTAATGTATGCTTTTGCTTATCTTGCTGCCCAAATTAAGCGTGGCACGTGTTATCTTAATTTAAGATAGACTAGTAAATAGTTTGCAAGTTACAACCTATGCATTAAAAAGAATTTAAGCAACTTAATACTATGTTTTCAAAAACAATTAAGCAACATAAAAATAAAATTACCAATTTAGATTTATTATAGACGTAAAGCATAGATAAATTTTAAAATTATATTCAATAATCAGAAAACCACACGATATTAATATTTGAAAGCTATTGTAACATAAACACCCTAAATAGTCTAGAACTAACCACTAAGTTACAGAGAGATCATAACAAAAACAACAATACAAGCTGATCTAACAAAAATTAATTTACTCTAACTAACACATAACGAGATTTGCAAGACAACATAAATTAAAAATTATTCTCATAATTAAATATTTATTTCACTATTACAAAATTAATAGAAGAACAACAAAATGTGACAAGTACAACACACACCAAACTTCTGTCCAAGCTCATAAATTACAAAAAAAAAAACCACATAAAATTATTAGGAACAACCTTTATTCTATGACGTTACACATTTCAGATTTACACAGGCATTATTAGGGCAAATCTAACCATTAGACATCGTTCACGTACGTTAGAACCTCTTTACACATTTAAAATCGTCTTTCGTTATCGAAGAACACTCCGCACTCTGCATCTAGCGATGCTCCTCACCATAACTAGTCAAGAACCTGACGCAACATAGAAAACAAACACCATCAGCAATAGATTACGCTTTTTAACATTAACAACAACCGCCACCAACGAATTTATTCACTAACTCACCCCAAGAAAACCAAAATCCCCATCCAAATTAGGTCGTTCTTGCTTTACAAGCTTTTTATCTCGTCGTCGGTTCAACGCCTTTATACGAGACGTTTCCCCCAGTGCAGACCATCTTCTCTTCAAACGATCAAGAAAAATCACAAACCACAATAAGGTTATACAAATAAAATTTACTTTCCACAAAAACAAACAAACAAACAAAACATGACGCAAAATAAAATATTATACCGCTAGAGGGCAACCACCACACCCCTTGGCAAAATTCCATCTGTATAAAACGACCGGCAAATCGCTTGGCACTCGCCATAGCCTATCTAGCACTACGGAACACCAATGAACTTGCGAGGATACGAAACACAAACAGACTTGGCAACTATTGGGAAACGGCTACACTGAGATAGACACAACCGCATATCAAGAGCAACCAAAAACAAACAACATTTTAAACTCATTTCATCGATTGTCAAATCAGAGTTGCAACCGCTCAACAAATACTCCACGTGTAGACAGGCAAGCCCCACGCAATCAAACTTTTCCAGAACACCATCAACCATTCTCCAGACTTGTCCGTATTTCATCTCCAATTCAAACCTGTTGGACCATTCAACAGATGGAACGAGGGAGGGGACCAGGACAAACACCCTCGGGCAACCAAAAACCCACCTCACTTGATTACATGAAAACCTAAAGACAGAACCACCTACTGAGAAGACCTCATACAAGGTTCAACTAGTCATCAAACCAATAGCACAATGACCTAGCAACTTTATTGTTGACAAGACACAACAAACCACCGAACCCCATCTCAATCACCCATCCCCTGCACTTTTGATCTAGAGAATTTAACTATTTCCCAAACAGTTCAACTTTGCAAATTACATTCGGTACCTGCCAATCGGAAAACAACCTAAACACTTAGACCAAACAATCACAGAAAATAACCACTTCAATAACAAACATAGAACAAGTATTTAGTTAACACAACCCTTCCTGAGACAAAAATTCCCTAACCCTTAAAACATGTCCAAGGCTCACAAGTTCCACCCTTGTGGACAAAATCCTACAATAACAATAAGAACTAACCAAAAATAACAACGCCATTTAGCAAATGAGGATCGATCCAAAATTTCTTATTAAAATTAGTTAGTCAGAATCTTAACCTCATAGACCTCCAGAACTCAACTAAATTATCAATGCCCGCTTCTCCTCTCCAATACAGTACAAAGCATGGCTAAAAAAATGAAATTTAGATATGGGAATTTCAGAGAACACGAAGTCACCTTACAGAACATAGCATTACTTCAACAACAGAACACTTTACAGAGTCCAGGATTCACGCGAACAATCCCCAAAAACAAAACGACGAGAATCACAGGACACTGAGAAACTTTAACATTTAGCTCCTCCAACACACATTGAGTACCACAATCCATTAACAGATTAAGATTAAGATAAATTTAACTATAGAACAACAAAATAAATAGACAAAATCGATAACATTGAATTGACAAAACCCTAGAAATTGAGGACTCATGGGAAAGACGAACAAAAGGATTAAATGTCCAACAACAAACGTTATGGCAACCGACTTCCAACTATAAACTACATCAATGACTCGAACAACGAGAAAACAAGATAAACAAACAACATTTAAAGCAACAATAAAACCGACGAAAACTAATCAATGACAACGAACAATTTTTACATACCTCGATTGACGGARCAAAAACTGGCGAAATTAACGCAATGTGGCGAAACGTCGTTTGARAGCAGTATAAACACCTCGCAGGAAGACAATCAGTGAACAAAGATTGCAGAGATGACAAACAAGAAGGACAGGGTTGCTAGAACAATCGTGAAATGAAATGAAACAAYAGGTCACAGAAGACCTTCAACTCCAACAAAATTAAAACTTAWTGAAAATTAMGAACCACGATTAGTTAGAGAAAAGAACTTGGACCGTGAATTGACTAWAACGGGAAACAGGGAAGAGAAACAGTAGCAAACAGAAGTTCATACAAGGTCTGAGTAAATTTACATAAACATCCCCATATAAAAAAGGGAATATACCTTTTTACCCTCGGATTTACTTTAACAAAGCAATCCTGATGATTGTCTTGAAATTTCCCCATTCTCTCACACCACATAACATCAAAACCCTAGTTTCTTACCTTCCATCTACCCTTCGCAATCACTCGTCGGCACTCGACAGTAGTCATCGTCGCCACATCAGCAACCGTCCTCCTCTCCGGTGGTTTGCAATTAGTAGTCACCGGCGCAGTTGATGGTTCGTAGTCAGGCAATCACTCACTTGGGCCACTCGGCGTTAATTCACGGTTAGTAAAGCTTGAGTTGTTTATTTTCTTTTCTATATATTCATTAAATAATTAGTAGATTTAATTTTTATTGCTTATAAATTACTTATGAGTTATAATTAATAAATTTGTAGATCTTATTCGGTAAATTTATTTATGAATGATGGTTTTTTGAATTAATGAATTTTATTGCTTAAGAAGTTATGAATATTTCTTTAATTTATATTCTGCAAATTGATTCTGTAATGGATTCGAATAATAATGAATTTTAACGGCTCAAATATTCTGTTAAATCAATATTTATCATTTATGAATATCTTAACATGATTATAATAACAGTGTTATATATATATAGAATTGATTTAAGTTGAGGGGGTAGTGAAGGCTAGTATGTCTAGTTTGATTGTAATACTTCCAGATGTGTAGCTGAGATTTCAAAGATTGTATTTCAAATTAAGTTAAAGCACAATCAGTTGGCTATAACATTGATTATTATTATTAGCTAAATGAAAAGATAAACTTGTGTAGAATCATATTTGATTATGAATCCTTATCATATTGAGGTTAGAGTAATTACTTACGTTTACATACAGTGCGGCCAGTAGACAATAGACTCGTAGTAACGATACAACATATGTTTTGGTTCTATAAAGCGGTTAAATACATCCTTTCATCGTTACTTGTAGATCAAGAATATGGCATCAAAAATGGACAAATCTATACGATTGGCACTTCCACTCACTCAAATCATAGAGACCACTCACATAGTGACTAATTGAAAGCGCGTGAAGGTGCCTGCTGGGCGGTGCACGTGCCCAGTGACGGCGCCAGGGCTTTCCATGCGCCCCAGAGCCCACTGTTATCCACGATGCGAATATGTAACTGTTGTTGTCAGATAAGAAGCACCAATATACTTGTAAAGTAGCAGTAAAGATAAACAAAGGATTATAAAGGGAGGTGCGTGTTCGAGCTCATTAAGATTAACATAGTTTTTTTTTTAAGTAAAGTGTTCAAGTGGCCTTGCATATAACAAGACTTTAGCGCCATAATAAAGCACCATGTTCACTCCAGAATTCAACAGTTCATGTTATGGTCTGAAACCATTAACAGTTCAGTTCAATTTAGATTGAGACAGTCGTTCGGTTGTAGCAGTTCAGTTCATATTCAGTTTACGAAAGCCAAGTGATCTATCTAGCAAATCCAACATAACGTCCAATAAGTTTATAACCAAATTAATTCTTCTTTTAACAAAGGAAAAGGAACAATTTTCACCTTTTTTTTAGGTCATTCAGTTAGGCCGAATTAAACAGTTTCAGTTCAGTTACAGTTCAGTTCAATGCACTTATAATAAAAGTTCAGATAACTGAGTTTAAGTTGATAACAATCAGTTCAATTCGGTTGAAGCAAAAAAGTCCAATTCAGTTCAGGTTTTAGTTTGTGTATCGGTTCAACTCATTCGGTTACCGTGATTCAGTTCCCCAGTGTCAAAGGGTTTTGGTTCGGTACTTGGTGTCGTTTATGATCAATAATCTAGTTGTAACAAACGTGAATATCATTTCAGATTCGAATATTCGTGATAACGGACGATGAATTTCCATCAATGAAATAGGGATCCTATTCAGTTAATCGTGATCTCTCGGTTGAAAGTGGCGTATTGGCGTATGAGAACAAATAAAGTATTGATTACTGATATAGATATCAAGTCTAAACTACATCAACTCTGTATAAATCAAAGTAAACTCCAATATGATACGAAGTTATAAATCGGATAGAATCGACTCACCAGAATCTCAGCACCCCCATCCTCCCCACGAACTACAATACATTCTTTAAGGAGATAAAGATTTATTCATAGTCTAATAACGATACAATTTAGTATGAAAACGAGCATATTAGATGTTTGATGTTGGTAGGTTATAGCGTTTGATTTAGGGTTAGATTAGTATACATAATGTTTAATCTCTTTATATGTATGATTGAAAAAGCAAGAGTATCTTAATTCGATAGTGTTAGAATGAAGTTTCTAATAGAAATCATTAAAATCTCAATATACATTGTTTCGCTAATAAAAGATCGTAAATACAACACTGAACATTCCCTTTATGATATCTACGACACAGTTCCCATATGAGACTTTCCTGTAAGTAGGATTAGAGTGAAAGTGATAAGAATTCTCCAATCATTGTACAATTATCTAAAAGATGCATATTGTTATTTCCTACATTCTTGTCTTAAGAACTCTCATCATTCAAACCATGGTCTCAAGGTGTTAGATTACATTGTCAGTTTGTGTCTAAACCCTGTTTGATTTTTCTTTTATCATAGTTCCATATGTATATATTAATCAATACAAAAGTTACTCTTATCACATGTCTGACAAAAGTACCACATATACTCAGACCCATGTCAAAAAGTGTAATAAATTAGATTGCTTAGATGATGATTCAAACCTTTCAATTTTTTATACAACCATAATAACTAGTCTAACTAAGTTCTCTTTTATCCTCGAGTCCTAATTATTTCAACTTATAGGTCGTTCATAATAATCGGAATTGTCACTCAATGTTCATATAAACTCATGAAATATTTTAAATTAGTGATGTTGTAGGGTGCATTTGTCGCTTTCGATTATCAATTATAGGGAATATATTAAATAATCCAATAACATTATATAAACTAAGTTCCAATTAACCTATACCTCTTAATACTATGTTATCGACGATAGCTAGCTAACCTTTTTAAACTATCTACGTATAAAGTACACTTGAATTCTCCGAGAACGAGGTTTAAGATCATGCTAATAAGGCTCATATCTAATTTAATTTTCATAATAGCTATTTGACTCCAAACGATCCCTTAATGTTCATGAAACCAAATCAAAATGCAAACATACATTATCTCTATATTTTTACAAGTGGTAAACGTCACACAAATATCAATGAAATATTAGAATACGATTACATATGTGGAGATACAGTGTGAACTTCTAAAAAACATAGACTCCAATATCACTCCAAAAATCAATAATTAACATAAAATCTAGTATTCTAATTATAAATTTATCTATCCACAAAAATACCAACATTCTGACGAATGTACCATGTATACAAATGATCCAGACTACTAAATACTCAGTGGCACCAATGAGACTTAATATGTCAGTCAATGATCCCTACATATCAATCGCCAAAACACTACTGAATGTCATCTCACCAATCCAATGCCTAGCATCTAATCCAATGCATAAAAGCTACCTGAATACCATGTTGACTTCAAATGCCACTGTCCCTTGACTCATTACAAATGCCTTTTGAAAGTGTTAACGGAGGGAAAATGCTTTTAACATTAGTGAAAGCTAATGAACATGGCTCATCCATAAGTTATAGTGTCATTGATCCATAACTTTAACATGAATTAAAATTTGTACAATGTACATAGAACAGATATTAATCGTTTGAAAATTAATTTATTACTAGATTCCAGAACAGTAGTAATTCGTTTGCTAATTTTACAGTTATCTATCTTAATTATCACTATTTCCATTTCATCGTGATTCAGTATGCGTTTCGAATTAATTTTAGCTTCATTTTATTATCGTTTCTTAAAGCTTAATTTAAGAATAATTCATGTTGAAATTTTATTTGGACATGTTCGGTTAAGTTCGAGTTCGTGTGCGTTTATTTTGGTTCATTGATTCCAGTGTTCAGGTGACTTATAGTTCAGTACGTTCTGTTTCAGTTATATCTCATTCAGTTAGTCCTCAGTTTCATTATCTCAGTTCAGTTTAAATTTCACGCTCTTCAGTTTTATGTTAACAGTTAATTTAACAAGGTTTTCAAACGGTTAATCATTCTAGTTTCTATTTGTCCATTCAGGTACCAGTTCAGTTTGTCATTTGAATATACATATCAATCTCTCAAAGATCAGTATCACCTATTGAGTAATCAGTTCACGTTAGGAATTCAGTTACCAGTCATCCCTAAAAGATATCAGTTAATCTCTAGTGAAGGTATTCGGTTATTTTCAGAATATCAAGTAATCACTGTTCGATGAGAACCACATTGACCATGCCTTTAGATGTACACTTGCAAGAGTTTAAGTTGTCCCTATTGTTTGTGACTGATTCTTGATATTCAGGAGGTCCTTCTTTACTTATCAAATCCTGCATATTAATTGAAATTATGTAATGTATTAGGTATCATTGTTAGTGTACACAATTTTAACTTTTTTTTTTTGCAAAATTAGAAAATCAAGCAAGATGTGATGAAGTGAATTTTAAAGTTGCATTTTTTGTTGTATTTGATGTGATTATTTTTTAAGAGTTAAAAGTAGTCATTTTCTTATTTTTTTTAAAAAAAAAAATCAAATTGGGCCTCTTTACAAGAATTTGTACAGGGCCTCCAATAATCTAGCCACGGCCCTGATTGAAAGTTGTACTCCTATTAGCGTCAATGAGTATGAAATTACAGCAGATATTGTTTCCAATCCTAATGTGCTATCTATAATAAGCAAACACACTTCGGCAGTTTAAAATGATTTCAAGAGAAAGAGAGTTTGTGGAGCAGAGAAGACTCAGTGCAATCATTGCAATAAGCTAATTTCCGCCGGTGCAAAGGCGGGAACTTCTCACTTGAATTACCACATTTAAAGTTGCCCAAAGCGAGTATGTCAAGATCTTTAGCAAACAAGATTAATGTGAATGATAGTAGTGATTCTTTGACTTTAATTGGCTCCTTATGAATTCCGTTAAGAAGATGGAAGAAGCGACTTAGCCGAGATGATTATATTGCATGAGTACCCCATTAGCATGGTTGAGCACTATGGCTTCAAGAAGTACTCTAATACATTACAACCTGGTTTTAAAGTACCGTGTCATACCACTATTAGGAAGGATATAATGAAGAGATATGAGGATGAGAAGGAGAATATTCTAACTTTGTTGAGGAAAGTCAAAAGTCGAATTTCATTAAGCACACGGACATGTCGACTGCAAGTAATCAAAGGAAAGGCTATATGGAAGTCAGTTCACATTTCAGTGATAATGCGTGGAAGTTGCAAAGTCGAATCATAAGGTATTACTTTCAACTACTTATTATCCATGCATGTGCCAATATACTTTACTTACCTWGTTACTTCTACCTTCTGATGCAATTATTTTTTGACTAGGTTTCATTATGTCCCTGCCACACATACTGTCGAGGTTCTTGTTGATGCATTAAAACAATTCATTCAATCATGGATTTTGGATTTGAGATTGCCATCTATCACAGTAGATAGTTGTARSACTAATGATGCTATGATGGACATCATGCAGGATTCTTGTCCTTATGGTTCTCTACTTTTGGATGGTGAGTTCTTACATATGCGTTGTTGTGCTCATATACTTAATATAATTATTCAAGATGGGTTAAATGTTGTTYTGTATGATGGAGTTAATCGAATAAGGGAAATTGTTGTGTTTTAGKTTGGTTCTGATAAGAGAGTGCAAAAGATTGAAGGTGTAGCTAATCAATTAGCCTCCGGTTACAAATGGAAATTCCCTTGATTGTAAAACTCGATGGAATTCAACATATGAAATGCTTTTTGTTGCTATTAATTATAAGGAAGTGTTTGTTATTTTAWGTGGTCGAGATAAACTATAAAAAAAACCACCAACTCATAAAGATTAGGAAAAAGRTGGGAAAATATGTGAGTTATTGGAAGTGTTTGCTAAACTGACCCTTGATTTCTTTGCTTCAAAAACTCCTACAGCTAATATTTACTTTTCCAAAATTTGCAAACTTATAATTGCTCTATTTACTTGGCTTTCATCTCCATATGATTATGTTGTGAAAATGGCGGAAGTAATGTTAAAGAAATATAAAAGTGTTGGGATAATATGAATGGTTTGATGGGAATTGCAACTTTCATACTTGAATCCTGGATATAAAATGGTCTTATCGTTTTATTTGCAAGATATTTGATCAATTATGAGTATGATAGAGATGTTAGTAGAATAGCATATTTAGGAGTGAGAATACACAAGGTAAGAGGAAACGATATTCCATTTAGCAAGTTAAAGTGGTAGGAGTTCTTGTGTGATATCGATATGAAAGAGTTTGCCACAATTTTAGCGTAAGAAAAAAATTAAATTATGAAAAATCTTATTTGGATAAGTATTTGGAAAATGCTAAATACCACTTGAAGATAATTCTGAATTTCTAAATTGGTGGAAAAAAAGGAATCACATACCCCATTCTTCAACAAGTGGCAAAAAGATATTTGAGTGTTCTTATTTTCTTACGGCTTGTTCGACCAGCTTTAGTAAAAGTGGTTGAGTTCGTATCCTTTGTAGTGACTACTATCGTGAAGTCATTGAAGCTTTAATCTGTTCTCAAAATGATTTGGGCGCCACACAAACTAAGTATTATCATATCATATTGTGTAATTTTCATGCATTAATAAATTTTTGTAATAAAAACATTTGTAATGTGCAGATTTTGGGGAATTCAAGGATAAGGATTTTGCGAAAATTTTGGAGAGTTGAGTAGAAGAATGGTAACAAAATTGGAATAGTGATGAGATCATTCTAGATTTATTTATTGGATGAATTGAGTTGATGTTGAAATACTGTGTTTTAATTTAGACTTGTATTTTTTTAAAAAAAACATTGGATAATATTTGTTTAAGACTTTGGATATGTTTTTGTTTGATACTTTGCATATGTATTTATTTGAGACTTTGGAATTGAGTTGTTTGAGACTTTGACTTTGGATATTTTATTATGTCTTACGGCCCAATGATTGAATATAAATTTGTTGCACAGATGGGTATTAAGCGGAGATTAACGGTGATGGGGCGGGCAAAATGAGTATTAGACGGGGATTGATACCAGATGGGTGGTGGGGCGGGATGGTTTTAGGTAAAAACCCATCGAGGAAGGGATGGTGGAAAATAGTCGTACCCGCCGCAGGAATGGGGCTGGGATGGAGATGGGAAATGCAATCCCCCGCCGCCCGTTTACACCCTACTTGCCTACCATATTGTCTCATCAGTCTTGTGCGAAGTAAAAGGTCATGTCCACAATCCACTGATCCTTAAGCCTTCTTCGTCGTCGAATTCATCATTCTTGAATATGCCACCATGGAAAGACCTAACGAATCGAAAAATCTTTATTCGCAAAGTGTTGAGCCTATCCATCAGTAAGCAGGACATGTATAATCTCTTGCGGTGCATAACTCTTAGATATAGCAGGACTACCATACATGTTTTTGGGAGGCACAACCAAATTCAAACGTTCCATCAACCACAACTGACAAAAACAAACAAAAGTATATCACAACTTACAAACCAACAGGAAATTACTACTTTAATTAACTAATTAAAGAATGTGAAATTACCTGCAATATGAAGGCAACAAGTCATCGGATCGCTTAGATGCTTCTTGAGATAATCCAAACAAGCAAAAGTTCTCCGCAACAAAGCAACGATGGTGAACACCCGACTTCACATTGTTCAACAATAGCAATCACGGGTGCAAAACCAGAATTTTCGACTTATAAGGAAAAGGTAGTGACAAACAAGCAAAAGATAAGGGCCGCTTCCTATGAGTCACACCTAATCCTTCCTATGGTTCGAAAGTGATCACCAATTTTCAACAAAGTCGACTTCATGGCCGTGCACAATTTCAAAATCTATGACTTTCGATTCCCAAAAATTTTCTCAAAGATTGATAAAAGAATTCAGACATTAGGGGAACATGAGGAAGATGTTAGCCAACCATAATCGCACTAATTTTTCAGGCAAAGGATTAATTTCATTATATTGAGCGAAGATAGTGCGTTTAAGGATTCAATACCTTATTACGCATGTAAGAAAGACATATCGAGTTGCAACCAACCTTAATTCAGAGAATACTACAGTGGTGGTCGCGAAACTCACATTAGAGGAGTGAGAGATCGACGAATCCAAGCATTAAGAGCGGATCCTACTTTGCGACCATGAGAAACACAATAAACAAGCTAAGGAGAATTTTATTTGTTGTTTCTTCGATGTTATGACAACCACAAGGCATAGGGTTTATTTATATGAGTCGCAACTAGTATACGTCGAAAGATTCCCAAAGATAGATAAAAGTCGTTTTCAAATTAAAAAAGTAGAGGCGTACAAATCAAAATACAACTGTATATTGTCCGTAGAATCATATATACGCACAATTTAACCGTATATACAGTTGCGATACATTGTGGTAGCCAACATGGCATGAGAAAGAGCCAAAATACGCGGAGAAGAACCGTATATATGGTCAAAACCCTTCTTGTCTGCGTGTCAGTCTACGTGGCAGGCTGCTGGACAAATCGATCTAATTTTTGCAGAAATTCGAGGGTTCAAAACATATTATACGCCCGTATATGCACTTATATCGCACGTACTCCCCTGAAACTGACCTCATTCAATCACTACACAACATGTAGTAGCCGGCGCGTTTAAAATTACAAGGAAAGGTGAAAAGAAAGAAAACCTCAAGCCGCCCTTAAGGAAACCTATGTTACACAGCAGGGCGGGCTGGGGGGGGGCTGGCCTGGAGAAAGGGATTTACTACTGTTACCCTGGCTCCAGGTGTGTAAGTTGCAAAAGTTTAGGTTTAAGTGGTATCTTACAGAGTAAAATCTGGTTCCTATCGGCTACGCCCTAAGTTGGCGCCAACCGATTCCATGGCGGTATATAGATTGGTCATAAAAAGTAAGCACGATTGCTTCGTAGATAAAAAAAACTGTCTTCTAGAATTTTTTCTTTTTTAGGGAGAAGTCAGATAGTCAATCCAATGATGAATGGTTTTAATGGAAATCCCCCTATCTAAACCAGGTTGGCATACAAAGTTCATTGACTTCACAAATTCCATGCATTAAGATGACATATGGCATCACACAAACATGGGCTTTTACACACCAGAACGCCACTCAATCCTGTGCTGTATAGGTAGCGAAAGTTAGAAAAGAAATGCACCTCAATGGTTTCAATCCCCTAATCATGTACAACCCCTACTCTTCTCGCGTGACACATAAAAATCTAATCTACCGCTGACGCCCAAACGAGTCTGACTCATGTCTCCACCTAAAGCGGGATATCCTTATGGAAAGCGTGTTAACCTAAATATGGTACACGCCAGAGGCCGGATCCGAAAGTTGGCATCGCATAGGACAAGGAAGTCTCAATCGCTACCTGAGAGACTATCGTGACGGTCGACTGGATAAGATCGAGGTATCTTCCAGAGGTCACGCCTCAGGTCGTGGCGCGAAGGGCAGCTTTCCCCGTCAGCATTACCTGTAGAGACCATCAGACCCGCATCGCATTGACACGGCTATCGTGTAGAAGGTCTGAGCTTAAGGACGAATGCCTAAAAACCATGAAATGGAGTAGGCGTAAATAAATCTGCATAATTAGCCCTTTTAGTAGAGGAGGACCAGAGGTGCGTTGAGCGTGATATTGAGGCTAGATGACAACTCGATCGAAAACGTCATGACTGAGCCGTCTGGAAACGTCTGATGAGGACATTATTTATATGGCTAGGTCCAGATGCCACTGTTATTAAACAAAACGAACGGGGAACAACTAAGTGTAGGTGTAGAGCATGGCCTATACTGATATGTTACCTTAAACGACATAAAGCACGGGAGCACCCTCCCAAGGATTAACTGAGAATTGTGGCACATCGAATCGTAAAGATCTCCGTATAAGGTTCCACCTCTGCTAGCGGCTAGTGAGGTGATCGGATGCCAGGACTAAGTATGGCGCTTCAATGTCAAAGCTGTCGGAGATCTCGTGCCTAAGAGAGACATTTGCTACATGACAACATCACCAACAATGTTGTATAGTTTTCTCAACTAAAAAGCGTAATACGAAGAATGAAAAGAGACTCATGCAGCAAATGACTTAATCCCCATAAAAACGGCTCGTAGAGTTTACGGAAACGAATATAAAAGGCGTGCACACTCTTTCGTGACGTCGGGCGCTTATGGTCTAGGTCAATTTTTTTATGGCGATTTTTAGATGACCAAGAATGGGGAAACGCCTACGTTACTTGAGAATAGTGAGTTGAAATAAATGGTGTGAAAAAGAAACTCATGTCCCGTTACAGATAGAAAGAGTAATGATGCCACTACCAAAAGGAATGGAATCTCTGTGCATCTCTTCACTAGCTTTTACTTGAACTAGATAGACAACAGTATCCGTACAAAAATCCGAAGCTCTGATTAAGCATATGTGACAGAGTGGCAGTAATATACTCGTATATTTGGCATCGCCTTTTCCCGCCTTTTCGAGATTTTTTAAGAGACAAAGGTCACGTGAGAAGCACGTGAGCTAATCATGGCCAGCGAGGATCCCCTCCATTAGTAATTACCGAGTACCACAACCGTGATACAGCCCATAAGTCAGTTCGATTGAATTCACAAGGGTGGGCTAATTACCGAAGAACATTATCAATGTGCTCAACATTTGTTCTCCAAGACATCCTTGAGCTGAATCCATATTAATGTGGAGGGTCCATAGGGACTATGAATATGATCCCCTAGTCGTATGAGCGATAGATCTCGAGGACCGCTCACCAAGAGGATCAGACAAAGAATCTCAAGGGGAAGAATTACACCGTCAATTGCACCCAGACGCCTCTCATCACAGGGCTCGATTAGCCCCGACCTATGGAGGCTGCCAGTCAGTGTAGTGATCGCAAAAGCTCGTCCTCGATTGTTGATTGAACTGGTCAAAACGCCTCTCAATACAGTGTGGAGCGTCGAAAATCTCTACTGCCTTCCACCACCTATTGGTCGGAGCGTCATGACATATCGCAGCACCGGTGTGCCCCTTGGTGACTAAGAGCATATACGATGACATAGTTTACCTTATAGTTGAATGTTGCATCTAGACGCCTTCAATGCCCAATGTGGGTACCAATGGTAAAAAGCCCGCTCACCCTAACTTAGAAGGTGCCTTATATGAATCACAATAAGTAAAAGTAGGTAGATGTGGTATCACCTCTCAGATCTACTCGCCGTTTCATACATATCCCTACCTCCTTCTACGCTGCTTCAATACTCACCTAGGGGATGCTGCATTTTAGGCGGCCCCTTACCGAGTGATGTGCGCCAAGCATCCGTGTGTTATTGCATGAGGCGCAGTGGCCGGAAATTGCGTACCTGACGCAGGGCTGGGGGCGTAGAGATGTAATGTTTAAGTAAGTAGGTGAACCACATTACTCTAGACGCTCAAGTGAAAATAGTACTAGTTACACGTCTCAAGACTGGCATCTACAAAATATAACAATGCGAGAATAACTCAATGTTATCCTAGGAATGAGAACACACTCCACTCTCACCAGCCTATGGGCTGGACGATTGTGTGAATATCATTCACCATGCAAGGTCGCGGTGGTTTGGTCTCTGTGTCTCTGCTCACCAACTATCTGCCCCTATATCTTCTACGAAAGTAACAATGAGCGGGGCTTCATACTTACGACAACCTCACCCAGTTCAAATATGGTGGGCTAGTTTTGCTCAATAGCTACAGCCAGAGAAGTGTCTTAGATCTGCTGAATTCACTAAATGATATACAACATGGTGTAAATCTGCTCACAGTGGCAATCTCTCAAGATGGTACGTACGCTTACAATCTTAACCATCAGCAGACAGATGTCGAGGGCCTCTACTCATCCACTCGTGTCAGGTAGATTAAGCCTCGATGGGTCTCCGCATCAGAGAGAGACACCCCGGCACCTATTTGACGGCAGTCAGTTGGAGGAAGTGTTGATTATTGTACTGGTCCAAACGTTCTCTCAATACATGGGCTCATGAGCCCCAAATAATTCCCGTAAGAGGCTTTGGATGAATGTGTTTGGTAAGAATATTCACAGTACGCGGCACACTGCTATTAAGGGCTCTTAATGTCCGATAGATCTAGAACACCCTAAACACCCAAAATGTATTTGATGCCAATCTGAGATGGACAGACAGTCATAGTGCTACAGCCTCACTAAGGGTCAAGCCTCTCAATGAGCCGTCAGCATTGTGAAAAGTATATCAACAGTGATGATGCAAAATCGACTAAGTGTAATACAATCATCTTGAACGTGATATTCATGGCCTAGCTAAGGTGAGGATGAACGCAAGACGCCCTCCAAGACTCCCCAGGTGTGAATATAGAAGACAGCGGTGTGGTATCTTAGTGTAGTCCACTCCTATGAGACCACGCCCCAAAAGGCGTGCTCGAACCATGAATCAAACATATACTC
The DNA here is from genome assembly GCA_008642245.1 of Bassia scoparia. Taxonomy (NCBI): domain Eukaryota; kingdom Viridiplantae; phylum Streptophyta; class Magnoliopsida; order Caryophyllales; family Amaranthaceae; genus Bassia; species Bassia scoparia. Next base: position 174,303 of record SNQN01000161.1, read on the forward strand.
AGTGACTAGTGCGGCAAATTTTGAGCCAAGTTACGCCTGAAGTCCTTGCATTAGTGTAAAGGTCTACCATACACGCCTTTCTTGAGGGATATCATCATCTAAAATATGATGATATCGGTTACAAGCGAACCCTCCACCTTCCATGAATAATACAAAGTGCGTCTCTATTGACTAAATGGAACCGCGCTCCATGATAGTGCCAATTGGTAGAACATTCTCATCATAAAACAGTTAACCACCTTGCTGGGCTCGTGCTTCATGACCCTCAGCTAAGTAACAGGTAGATTGTGTCTGCTATAAAAGACACAACCGAACTGCGTGGAATATAAAAGCCAATGACACAAATGAATTGATATGGAAGAAAGGACATATAGTAGCCGCCGCCTATAGCACCCTACGTCATAAAGATATATATGAGGGCGCATGCGACGTTCAGTGTGAGATGTATGAGTGTTTTCTGCACTGCCCCTATAAGGGGGATGCACCTGAATCTAAGATGTAGATAGTGGGACGTGACGCCCCATTACCAGAGGACAAGACCCATTTGTTCCTTTGACGATCTAGATAGACCTGCTTGTTGAGAAGCAATTTATCGCTTAACCACAATGGTAGCTCTATTGATGCAAGAAGATTCAGACAATCCTGATGAACCATCGAGCAAAGAATTAACCAAAGCAAATCCGTGAGCCAAGGGTGTTCATATCCCACTTTTACTCAATCTCATTCATTTCTAACCAAACCATCACATATGCGCCCTTTGGAACACAATGTCAAGCCTATTAWGAGGTGAAAGGCGAATCACTAAGAATAGCATATGACCATTGTAACATCTCAATATCACTTATACATCATATATTTGATTCTTAAGCAAGGTTTTGAGTTAAAATATGGTGCAAGCACATACATAAGCATTGTAAGAGCATGCCTTTGAATTTGATGTAAGCTTAAGACTTACCATCAACAATGAGAATGTATCAAATCTTTAAATTTCAAATGGACAATACTTGCAAGCAAAGATAAACAAAGAATAAGCAAAAAATTGAGCAAAAATCATGTKAAAACTCAAGCTCAATTCGACATTCTGAATTGCCAAGCCAAGGAGATGAATTTCTCACTTCTACTCCAATACATCTTCAAAACAACTCAAAACCATGAACATTCAACAGGAACACAATCCATTCAAGCCATAAGAAGCACAAAAACAAACCAATTCAAGCAACATTGGGCGAAAATCGCAGAACCCCAAATTGATAAACCCTAGATTCAATTTTTGCAAGAATTGAAGAGAAATAGGAGCGAAATTACCTTAGTTTCCTGAGTAATCTTCAAGAAGATGGCAAAGTGAGCAATGGGATTGAGTTTGGACAAGAATTCAATGGAAGAGACACTCCAATAAAGCTTGACAATGCTCGTAAAGTGRAGCAAATGGATAACAATGCTCGACGAAATGTCAAACGGCACCCAAATACGGAGTATATACATTTAACAAAACTATATGTACGGTTCATTCAACCGTATATACGGTCTAGGCTGACTGGGAAGCCACTTTAGCTCACCCTCAAGCCAACTTTTACAATGTTCGCACATTGTTTAAGCTATGCAACGACTATTTTGCTTCGCGGGAATTCAAAATGAACTTTTGAAATACTAGAAATATTACRWAATTACCCTTTTTACAAAAAATTACTAAAACACCCTCAAACAAACACATTTCAAGCCTCACAATCTTACCTTCGTCTACACGACATCAAAAGAATCTATAGNAAAGCATCTTTTCTAAGTCGAAACAATCGCGAGACGCGGTATGTTTCATCACTGATTACTCTTTTGGGGAGACATTTTTAGGTGTCTACAGCTTGGTATCGTGACTTTAGAGAACATGTTCCTTGAGCAAATGGATGTGAAAACATCTTTCGTACACTGTGATTTGGAGGAAGAAATCTACATGAAGCAACCGGAAGGGTTTTCAACTCCGGACAAGGAAGACATAGTGTGCAAGATGAAATTGAGTCTAAATGGGTTGAAATAAGCTCCGAGACAATGGTACAAGAATTTTAATAATTTCATGTTAAGCAATGGATTCGTGAGAACGGATGGTGATCATTGTTTTTATTTCCAAAGGTATGTTAATGGTTGTATCTACATGATTTTGTATGTCGACGACATGCTTATTGGGGACACTAGCATAGATTTGATCAATGACTTGAAGGGAATTGAAAATTGTCTGTAATATTTGAGATGAAAGATTTGGGTGAGGCTAACCAAATACTTGGCATGCGATTTTCTAGAGACTTTTCAAAGGGCTCTTTGAGGTTATCTTAAGAGGAATTTGTGAAGAAGGTAATCCGACGGTTCGACATGGGGATGCCAAGCCTCAGCTTTCTCCTCTTTCATCGAATGTCAAATTGAGTAAGGAGGATTCGCCAAAGACAAAGGAAGAAAAAGGAAGGATGGCCACTTTTCCTTATTCTTCGGTCGTTGGTAGCATGATGTGTGTTARGTTGTGTACTAGACCTAACATTACCCAAGTAGTGGGAYTTGTGAGTAGATTCATGTCAAATTTAGGTGAGAAGCATTGGGAAGCTGTGAAATGGCTCTTAAAGTATCTCAAAGGTACTTTGGGTATGGCTCTTTTCTATAGGAGGAATAAGGTTGTTCTTGAAGGATTTGTTGATACTGATTTTGAGGGCTGCTATGATTCAAGTAAAAGCACTTCGGGGTATGTGTTTACTATTGGCGAGACACCCATTAGTTGGTTAAGCTAGCTGCAGAAGTGTATTTCCATGTCTACGACTAAACTTGAGTATGTGGCTATGTCAGAGGCGGGYAATGAGATTGAATGGCTAAAGGGGTTCCTCAATGACATGGGCTATCAACAAGATGGATGTGTGTTATATAGTGATAGTCAAAGTGCATTGKAATTGGCTAAGAGTCTTGTATATCAGTATCGGACCACACACATCAAGCGGTGGTATCATTACACTAGGAGTTTGGTGGATGATGGAATGATGAGTTTGAAGAAGATTGTCGGGTCCAAGAATCCGACGGATATGCGCACTAAGGTTGTGACTAGTGYGAAATTGAGGTTATGCCGAACCTCGATTGGTCTCATTCACTAAGTGATTGAGATGCTTGTATTATGGTTGCCTATTATAGATGATGGTTGGTGCATGATGGTTTTTCATGCATTTGTTCATGTTTGTTACTCCTTCGATRGATCTCTAAGTGGGAATTAAAAGGTTGACGTAGGTGTGGAGATGGTGAATGATTGGCTGGGCTCTCAGTTCTAGGGAAGCCTGACAAGGCTCTAGTTGCATTACAGGAAGCTGAGAAGCAAAGAAGAAGAARCACAACCTGCAGGACAGGCACCCAGTGCGCCACCAAAGGCACAGATCACGCTCAGAGGCGCGTGGTGCGRCTCCCCTGTAGACTGTCCAATCTGTTCTGGAGCCCAGGTGCGTGGCGCGCCCTAGGTAGGGTGTGATGTGCCTCCCCTGCAARCGGTTTGCTATGTTTTGCGCGGTTTAGTCTTTGGACTATAAATAGGTTCTCTCCTTCATTTCTACGTGCAACACAATACAGAACACTGTAATAAGTACCAAAATCATCTCGAACCTCAAAAAACTTGTGTTTAAGCATAGGATTAGAGTGAAGTTTTGCAATTATGTGCAATTGGAGCTTATTGTACTTGTTAGATTATTCATTAATATTACTCATAGTGCAGGGGTGGGTTTTTTCTCCCAATTCTCGGGTTTCCCACGGTAATTCTATCTTCTTCTACTCTTTAATTACTTCATGTGCTTTGGATCTTGTTCTTGCCTGTTTTCTTGTTAGTTGTTAACACTTGCATGTTGCTTTAGCTTGAGTTATTGGTTGATCATGAACTTGTGTTAGCTCGTATTTGCCGCAACAGTCCTTTCTATATCGTTTACCATAGTTTGAAGTCCTTGGATGACCTTAGTCAACTCTTGAACTTGATCCATAAGTTTTTGGATCCGTTCTTCTTTGGAGGCCATTTTGTGGTGTTAAGGTAATGGGCCTAGTGGTATTAGATGTTGGAGAAAGGTTGGGCTTGGGAAAAAATATGGACTGGGCTCGGGGCTCAAATGGARAGCTCTTTGGGCCAAGCAAGGGCTATGTTGATGGTTTCACCTGTTTCAGAAAMAATTAGACCCTTATTGAATTCCTTTGGTCATTATAGAACATAGAAATGCAGATGCAAATGCATGTCCTAATTTCATGGTCATATTTCCTAGAATGCATGCATGAATGCAAGGTGCCACAACAAAACTAGAAGGAGATRCGTGGGTTCTAGAGAAGACTTCAGTACATCAGCAAGTTCTTAGCAAAGCTCACAATGATCTGTGAACCTATCTTCAAGAAACTAAAGAAAGGWGCACCCAAAGAATGGGACAACGATTGTCAACAGGTGTAGGCGTGGGCCTTTACGGGGCTTGGCCTACGTCGAATGTTTATGGATTTGAGCCATATAAACCACACGGGAGTGCGATGGGGGAGTGCTGTCGAGAGAGGGGATCGTCACCGTGCTTATACAGGTTTCTCACGGACGCCCGAAATGTTGGTGCCAAAATAATGGCCCCACTATTAGGTCCAATAACCAGCTCATTGGTTCGGGGACATGGTACGTATTGAATCATTGATCCAAATCTGCCCGCATGTAGCGGCCTCTAATCGGTCTCATTAAATCTACCTCCCAACTCCCTTTACTTAATAATGATTAAATTAAAAAAAGGAGAAAAATATTAATAATGATTATAAGTTAATAAATGTACTTTGGAAATATAAGTTTTTATTCTAAATTTTGAATACTTCTATTTTTAAATATAAAGTATAAATTCAGGTAATATAAACTTTATTTTAAACCGAGCATTTGATAAGGAATTATCTAATCTATACCTAATATATTAAAACTCTCCCCCTAATCATACATTTGACACTTGGCAACTCAATCTTCTATCGAATCATTCTTTTCTCTTCACAATGACATATCATAACTTTTCCTCTTTAATGACACATCTTATTCCTTGGTTCCTCCTAATTTTAACTTTTGATTTTATAAGCATTTTTTTTATTGTCTTTCATAATCTCTTGAAGTCTCCAACTAACTCATAAACTATTAATTGCCTTTATTATTATCTATAAGTTTTCTCCTTCATAATCCTTTTTATCAATTTCATCTTTATAATTTCTTCAACACTAGCTTTAACACGATCTATATCTATATGTATACACTTACCATTTTCAAAGATAGTCTAAAATCAAAACAATATCAATCATCCCTTATGAATGTTTGTTTTCCTTTTTAGTTTTTCCACATTTGTTCATTTTCATTTTGTTAAGAATGTCGTCCGTGCTTCGAACGAGTAAAAAAACTAGTTATGTTATTGTTTCTCTCATCCTTATCCTTAGATTTCAAATCATGTGAGATGTTTCAAACCAAACAAAACAATACAAGTTACTCCTATAGAAGGAAACCACTAATAATATCTACGCTTTGTAACAGTTTCTGCTTACATTAGCATGAGACACATGTAGACATATCATMAAAAGTTTTCCCTCCAAAATTAAAAATGTTATCACTTTTTCTTTTCTTTTTTTAGTACGCTTTTTCTAACGTGTGTCCAAGGGAACATGTTAAGACAACAAAATACTAATTAAAAATTTGATTATGACAGATATTGGAAAAGTTAAAAATATTAAGCAATATTATTTATTTTCAATTAAACAAATATTTTCTTAATTACCAAATTTGAGACTCATAATTTTGTTAACAAATAAGTCATTAGTGATATTGTTATATTAAAAAAAGGTCAAGCAACTATATTCACTTTTAATATCTATCATAATCAAAAAAWTTTATGAGTATTTTGTTGTCTTAACTAGGGCTGTATAGTTTTTGGTTATGGTTTTGATTGGTTATGGTTTATAAAATTATGATTTGGTTTCAGATTTTTTGTTAATACAGTTTACGGTTTGGCTTGGTTTTACAAAAATTATAAACCAAACCAAACCGTATTTTAATTTTAAAATAAAATTAAATTATTTTTAGACATATATAAAAATCTAAGAAAAGAAAATCATAACAACAAAAATCAAAATATCACATAATTTATTGTGGTTAAGAGGTTAGATNTCCATGCATTAAATACATACATCACACAAACATGCGTACACACACAAACCCATACAATTGTTGTAAGTACAAGGCTAAAAAGAATGTCCTAATGGTCTTCAATCCCCTAATCATCTACAAACCCCTTCCGCACCACTACTACCGACGCCGTCACCAGTCCCCGTGAACATGTAATGGTAGCCACCCWGAGTCGAAACAGTTGGCATCCAAGGGTAATACACCGACATCTGAGGCGACTTGACTAGTCGAAGTACTGGCAGCTGTAACGCTCAATGAAGGCATCGTAGAAGGTCTGAGCTAAGGAACGAATGGCTAAAAACCATGAAYTGGAGTAGGCTAAAACTGAAAAGGAGGTATGAATTGAGCCGGTGGTTGAGACTGTGGTTGAGGCTAAGACTGACATTGAGGCATGAACTGAGCCTGAAACACGAACGGGGGAGGCTGAGGCACTGTCTACTAAAGACAAAAGACGGCTTACCCAATGAGCTCACTAAGTCCTTAAGTTCCACTTTAGGGAGTCAACCAGCCTAAGTATGCGCTCCAATCAAGTTCGGTTGAACTACAACATCACAAATGTTAGTTCAACAAAAAGCAGACAAGAATTAAAAGGCATGGCAAATGAGACTTAATCCCATAAAAACTGGAGGCAAAGAACAATTAGCATGCCACTCTGACTCTGGAGCCTTGATCAAAAGCTCCTTTATCTGACCAAATGGCCCCTCGTAACTGATAGTGAGATCTGCGAAAGGAAACTCACCCTTCACAAAGTTGCACTACAAAAGACATTTTGAATTAGCTTACTGCAACTGATAACTTATGAAAAACACAAGAAATGACGAGTAACCAGCCTAATTGGTAGAGCAAGATGAGGGATCACCTCCTCTAAATACGACACACCCTCAAGCAATAGGGTGGCAAAGCCAACACACTCATCTGAACCATTGTCCAAGACATCCTTGAGCTTTGAACTCATCATTAATGTCYGAGGGTCCATAGGGACTATGAAATGATCCCTAGCGTACTATCTCAGGACACGCTCACCCAAGTAGAAAACAGTAGCAGTCAGAGTCCGAAACACCCGATGGGTGGCGGTAAACTCTCTCACTCGAGCAAGACTCCGCGGACCCTTGGTACTAGCAAACGGATGAAAGTTTACCTATGACCAATAGACATGGAAAAAGTCACTAGAAGTCTCATATGAAATCAAGTAAAAAGAAGAAAGGTTCACCTCAATCACTTTCATCTTCCTAATCCTTCTACGAGTCGTCACCAATGAGTCTTGAGGCTTGAGAGGAGCCCAAGCATCCTTGATCATGGCAGCCGGAAATTGCAGAGCCTTCGGAGGGCTGGGGGCTAGAGGATGTAAGTAATAGTAGGCCCACAATTGCAAAAACATCACAAGTCAGTGACATAACCAAATAAAGCAAAATAACAAGAAATAGAATGAGAAACACCTCAATCACCCNATTAGCATGCCACTCTGACTCTGGAGCCTTGATCAAAAGCTCCTTTATCTGACCAAATGGCCCCTCGTAACTGATAGTGAGATCTGCGAAAGGAAACTCACCCTTCACAAAGTTGCACTACAAAAGACATTTTGAATTAGCTTACTGCAACTGATAACTTATGAAAAACACAAGAAATGACGAGTAACCAGCCTAATTGGTAGAGCAAGATGAGGGATCACCTCCTCTAAATACGACACACCCTCAAGCAATAGGGTGGCAAAGCCAACACACTCATCTGAACCATTGTCCAAGACATCCTTGAGCTTTGAACTCATCATTAATGTCYGAGGGTCCATAGGGACTATGAAATGATCCCTAGCGTACTATCTCAGGACACGCTCACCCAAGTAGAAAACAGTAGCAGTCAGAGTCCGAAACACCCGATGGGTGGCGGTAAACTCTCTCACTCGAGCAAGACTCCGCGGACCCTTGGTACTAGCAAACGGATGAAAGTTTACCTATGACCAATAGACATGGAAAAAGTCACTAGAAGTCTCATATGAAATCAAGTAAAAAGAAGAAAGGTTCACCTCAATCACTTTCATCTTCCTAATCCTTCTACGAGTCGTCACCAATGAGTCTTGAGGCTTGAGAGGAGCCCAAGCATCCTTGATCATGGCAGCCGGAAATTGCAGAGCCTTCGGAGGGCTGGGGGCTAGAGGATGTAAGTAATAGTAGGCCCACAATTGCAAAAACATCACAAGTCAGTGACATAACCAAATAAAGCAAAATAACAAGAAATAGAATGAGAAACACCTCAATCACCCGCCATGGGCCTGAGATGGATACATTCACCAAGCCGTCTCTCTSTCTGCAAACTTTCCTCATACTTAGGAGCAATTGAGCGTAACTCAAACCCTCCCAGTCAAAGCTCGCAGTTGTGCTCAAATCAGCCAGAGAAGCTAAATACTGGAGATGAACACATGTATCAGCRACAGAATCAGGGGTTAAGAAGCTATCTACCATCAGCAGACAGATGATCCGAGCGCTCTACTCATCACTCGTGTCAGGTAGATTAAGCCCTTCCGACAGAGAAAGGGGACGGACAGATGAATTCCCGAGAGGTAATATCTCGGTAACAAGCCCTATTAAGGCCTTCAGTAGATCTGAACCAACTCGCAACTTTGTATCAACAACGACTGACTTATTAGTAAAAGCCAATCCGGTCAGCATTTGAAAGTAAAACGGGGTAACAATCATCTCTCCCCAGGGGAAATGAAAGGTGTTGGTGGTATCCCAGAACCACTCCAACAGAGACAAAACAAAGGGATGCGGGGCTGTCTGCTAGGWAAGCGCCTTGAGGGAATCCAGCAAATGACCGAACCCTCCCCAGTACAAGTTGCATGAACCCCTGCTCCAATAGAACATTCTCATCAAAATAGTTAACCWCCCCTTCGTGGTGGCCATACCCTCGTAGTACATAGTTGCTCTGTAAAACAAAACGACTCTTAATATAAAACAAAGACACAAAATGAATGGATAATAAGGATATTAGGGGGCTTACAATCCTCAAAAGAGGACGATGGGAGATATGGTTCTCTCGATAGCACCATAACTGTACAGGTGACCAAGCCAGACAGACCCATTTGTTCCTAC
>SNQN01000161.1:187660-202032 GCA_008642245.1 Bassia scoparia
ATTGCCTATGATTTTTACAAGTTTTATAAAATGATTTTCAAAAATAAGTGAATTCAGAAATTCTACGAGAAATCCAAAAAATTAGGGAACGGTCGAGAATGTTCTAGAAAATTAACCTTGAGCTCCAAGCAACCCAAAATTGGATAAAAGGATATTCCTGGATCGTGGYTTAGATTCAAAAAATACGYATAAAAATTCCCGAACAAAGATAGATAGAAAAAAGGAATTGTGTATACGATCGATTGACGTGGATGCCACGTTAACCAACCATATATATGGTCATCATGATCGTATATACAATCCTCTACACAATATATACAGTCTCATCACATACACCATTCTTCCTTTTTCTATCTATCTTCCCCGAAGCCACGTCAACCGATCGTATGTACGATCATCATGKTCGTATATACAATCCTCTACACCATATATACGGTCTCATCACATACACTATTATTCCCTTTCCTATCTATCTTCCCCWAAATTCCTATAAATACATGCTCTTGGTGCTTAATCGAACATCAACGAAAAACAATATTCATGTAATTCAAAAGCTCTTCAAATTCTATGTCATTCAAATTCAATCCACAAATCCAAACTACTCTCAAAATCAAAAGTCCCTCGAATACGTCGTAGCTTTCAAAGTCATATCTTTGTGGATTTAAGTACAAATTCTGAGGCTATTCAATCAAACTTTAATTTTGATTAATATAATACAGAGTGTCATTTTGCTTTTGGTTTTCAATCATGTAAATTCATTCGTTTTCGAACTTATCGCAATCGCTTTAATTGTAATTGCCAATGCTAATGATTTCCTTTGTTGTGATAAGCGTGATTCAACAGCTATGCTTTTGATACACTAATCTTTGTTTTCTTTTGTATTGATAGCGATAAAAGGTAAGTTGATTTGTATATATTTAAGTTTTCAATAGTATATTGTCATTCTTGATTCTTATGCACGTGAAACTTTTGATTTCTTAATAAAGACCGGAATTGGCTTGAATTTCATTAAATTCAGATTAATTATGGASAAACGAATTTTAGGTACTATATCAATTTGATTAATTCGAAGTGGTCACGATTATTAGGCTAGGTAGCGTTGCATGCATAATAAAAATCAACCCTTGTGGTAATATTAAGTTATAAGATCAAATCAATAGGCTCTTGGAATTCAATGATTATAATTTCTGGAACTATAATGAGACCYAGTAAAGGCCACTACATGTGGGCAGATTGAGTCAAAYATCTATTCTGTACCGTGTCCCCGAACCCACAATCGCGTTACTACACCTAAAAGTGGGGCCATTAGTTTGGAACCAAAGTTTCGAGCGTCTGTGATTAAACTGTAAAGGCACGGTGGTGATCCCCTCTATCAATAACACCCCGTAACACACTCACATGCGGTATATGTGGCTTAAGCCCACAGTTCAAAATTGACGTAGGACGTAGGCCCGATAAGAGCACATGCCTACGCTATTCAACTAAGGGGGGATGAGGAAGACAAGAAAAGGGTAACTCAAGNTGTTATTTTTAATGTAATACTCCTTCCTTTTTTTAGATGTTCCATACCTATTTGGCACGATGTTTAATAGMTAATTGAGTTTGATAAAATYGTTGAGTAAGTTAGGTAAAAGAGTAAATGTGTGAATGAAAATTTATGGAAATGATTGGGTGAAGTAATGAATATTGAATTTAGAAAGGAGAAATTCATTAATGGTAGAGTAAACAATATAAGTAAAAAGTTAGAAGGTTGTTTTTAAGTTGGTTTGGAATAAATAATTGAAAACACCCCAAAATGGAAACTGGAACAACTAAAAAAACGGAGGGAACATAATTTAATAGGATTAAGAGGTTACATTTAGGGGTAATATTTATGATTTTGGGTCAATCACTTAAACTTTATTAATACAGTTTGGTTTGATTCGGTATTATTACAGTTTGGTTTGCTTCGGTAAAAAAACGGATAAAAAATTATCCACTCGTTATAAACCGTAAATCAAACCGCACCAAACCGTATTATTACAGTTTGATTTGGTTCGGTTTGGATACTAATATGGTTTAGTTTCAAGAAATGACCAAACCGTATTTTGCGGATTGGTTTGGTTTGGCATTCAAACTGCACCAAACCAAACCGTGTTCAACCCTAGTATTAACATGTTAATTAGAAGACGCTTTTTAACATATAAACAATGGCTTAAATGCTTCCTATGAATTCAAAATTATCGCTATATTTTTCTAAAAAATTTAAAATAAATAAATTTTATATTCTTATTAATGGAAAATKTTGAATTTATGGTTAAATCCACTAATGTAGTTAACTTTAAATTTACAACACAACAATTTTTTCCCGTATTTATAGTCATTCATATTTTTACWCACAATTAAATTGCAACCATGTGATTTTTTTTCCAATCAAGATCCATCTGGTTGTTTTTCAATAACAATATTTTTTAATTTGGAAAATATACATGCATATTGCTACAATTTATTTAACGTTGATGAACATTAAGTCACTATAAGCTGCAAAATAACAAACACCTTAAACAGTTGTAATTTGAAATTTGAAAACCGTTCTTTATTTGGTTGTAAATTCTAATTAATATTTCCTTTAATTTTTGTTTTTGAAAAAACAAACTATATAAATCGTGCAACGCGCGGAGCTAATCTAGTAATATAATAAAGGAAAAGGCTAGTATGTTGTATATGGAGTATTGAAAACACTACTATAATATTTATAGACCAAGAAATAAATATGTTTGCACATATATTTATAAATTAATTATACTGCAACTAATATATAGTTGCAATTTAATTAGTGATACATCATATATAAGAATTAAATGTCCCTTCCGTTTCCTTGGATGGCTTACATGGAGTGGCCTTTAGGTGGCTTTGATAACTAAACTGGGTACAAAAATTTTGAATTGATACTCATGGTATCAATAGTACTAACTACTTACTAAGATTCTTTTTTTTACTATGAACTATTAGTTCATGTACCCGTAATTTCATTTTACTACAAGAAAWACAAAAAATTTGTTTAAAGATGATCTAAAACCCTACCACAAAACCTCTTTTTTCACCTTATGAAAGAATATCAACGGCGTTTACAGCTTTGGGGATGGAAGAAGCCATTTAGCTGCTTCAATGTATTCRAGACTAATGTATGTCTGTGCTTCAGCGTCTGTGAGTTGTTTGGTGAATGGAGCTCTTTTGTCTGGAGTTGCACCKGGACCTGAGTTCTTGTATTCAGCGAAGAACATTGTCCTACATACATGCAAATTATAATATACTTTAGGCACGCAATTATATTTTTTAAGGATTCCTAATTAGAATACTTGAGAAAAGGAGTTTTTCTTACTTTTGGGCTTGAGGCTTGTTGTTATCGGACCAACCCTCTGGCTTAACGACATCACTCATGGTAGAATACGAAAACACAACACGAGGGGCTTCAAACCAAGCTCTACCTAAGAATGCATGGCCACCAGTACCCGGTCACCTTACATGCGACACAAACGAGTATCCACCAACATCTTGTTCATTGCTCCTTGCATGAGCAGTTACCATTGCCATTAAATCACCAGGTAAACATGGAGTTCAGTATTCTATCATCACAATAAAAATTAAGCATCAATAAAAAAAATGTTCATGATATAAATTTTTTTTTATAAAATGAAGGAAATAGTATCGTAGTGTATATACCGAAAATAACAATGATCTAGCATCACCAAAGATAAAATCAACAGTTCCTTCAACATAGCAATCTTTGAAGAAATGTTTGCCCTTATCATCACATAGAGTGTCTTGAAATCCAATAAATTTACAATTGTAAAATGCAGCCTTGTCACCAGATATTCTCAATGCAGCAGCTTGTTCTCCCTTTTTATTGCCAGTCGGTCTAGGAGCTGAATTCTACATTTATAGAAAAAAACGTATTCAATTATATCAAACACTTGCTATGAATTTATAGTACAGTATTTAGATACAATGGCAGAAGTAAGAAACGATCCCAAAATCTCTTAGAATCGAGAGCGTACTTACCGAGACTATTATATTTGCGGCAACAAAGTAGTCGCCCTCGACAATCAATGTTGCACTATCAACAGTGCCGTATTCAGCAGCAGTACCAGCAAATGTTATAGTTGGCATGTTCTTAGGATCAGTTCCATAAAATGTAATATAAGATTGAAATCTTTCAACTTTAACTTTTTCTCTGTATTCGCCAGGACCAATTGATATAACTACACGTTTTGTGTTACCAGTTTTAACATGTTTCACAGCATCTGATATTGTCTTAAACTTTCCACTTCCATCCTGTCGCACTTCGATAGTTTCTACCCCACCATTCTCGGCTTCCACTACATTTGGTTCTAATCCTTGCGGTTGACTGTGTGTACAAAAATACAAGAAAGAGTATTAATTGAATGCTTTTTTCGTGAACTTACTTGTATATGAACCTTCTCCAAAAAAACTTTATTGCGAACATGTGTGCCTATATTGTACCTGATTGGTTTGATAGCAGTTTGAAACCAAGTATTGATTTCTGCTTCATTTGCTGGAATCGGAGTTTGGGCGTTTATTGTAAAAGTTATGTTGGCAAGAAATAAACTTGCGAAAACAATACTAAATAGTTTTTTCATTTTTTATTTTTATTTTATTTTTTTTATTTATTTTTATTTTTTTAATAAGTGTTTGTTTTTATCGTTGATGCTATTTCATGATGCAAAACTTGCATTTTATATAGGATGAAGAGAGAGAAAAGTATATAAAAACCAAAGAGGAAAAATAGGACTGGCTAAAATTACTCATGAATTTGTCCAAAAAAAGGGCTAAATTTAGATTAGTATTGTACTAATAATACTTGTGTTTCTAATGTTTGAAAGTTATAGAGCTTGTCATGATTTGCAGTCAAACCTTAAATAAAAAGGGTTCATAGAATAATATGTACTTTTTCTCTACCATTAATTATCTCTTAAGTTGGGAGTCAAGTTTAAACTAGTGGTTGGAAGCTTTTCTAATCTCATTCATTCCCATTATAGAAATTTGATTATCGCCTCTTGAGTAATATTATCCTAATTATAAGTTTTTCCTTTGATTTCATCCACTTAACACCTACAAAATGCCCTGATTGAATTTTCTTATCTTGTCAATCTCTTTATTTTTATATACTTTCGAAAAGAAAAAAGAGAGAAGAGAGGGTATTTTGCTTGACTTATGTTACTTTACATAAAATTGGATTGTTTTGCACACGATGCGTGCATTATTACATGAATTTAAAAATTATTTATAAATGAAAACTTTAAGGTAGTAAATTATTTTGGTTTTTTCAAATTTTTTTATCTTTGATTAATATTTCTATGGAGTATTTACATTTTTTTTTTACGAAAAGGATGAATTTCATTCGTAATAAGCCATACAACATCTACAACAGATATGTATACATGAATCAAGAATATCTAAACTACGGAAACAAATTTCATATTCAATACAACTAAATAAAATCCTACTCGAGCGCAATTCCTGGAGGATGAAATCAATAATGAAATTCCTCTTTAACTTCAATGTATGTGCATCTTTACGGGTGGAGATCTTCACAACTTGTGCTATAGCTGCCATGAATAGAGAATTTGAACCATATATTATTCCTTCATGAACCATCATCATCTTCCCCACTTCTCCAATCTAAAAACAAAAACAATGCCACAAAACTGTCCTAGAAGTAGAACAAATAAAACCTCTAAAAGTGGACTGATAYCTCCCCTAACGAGAGGCTCATTTATTGACTCGGAATTCTATTAAAAAAACTACATAAACAATAAACTAATATGGAGATTTGGGGCTTACCGTGAAATTTTTCATCCATGGCAGCCCCAAACTTTTTGATGTTTTTGGGGTTATTTTAGGTATGGTGTCTATGGTTTAGAGAGAGGGTTTGGACAGAAAATAATAACCTATGGAGTATTTACTTTGCTACGTACTTAATTATTAAGTCATTCATTTTAAAAACTTATATTATTAGTAATCTTTATTATGGAGTACACAAGTGAAGGASGAGCAATGGGGTAGCCCTTTCGAAATTCCAAATCTACCTTTCAAGTAAAGGAATATTACACAACACACAATTTGCCAACTTAGTCATTCAATCAAATCAAATACTTAGATTATCAATTTATGATCAATAATAGAAAAAAAGGGAAAGTTTTAATAAATTAGCAAAATCTTAAGGCTAAAGCTAACAAGCGCCCCTTAGGCGTTAGATAATAAGGTAGCTAAAAGTGAAAATATTAAATGTATATAAACATTAATTACACCGATTGACGTGTGATTTTGGCAAATATTCCAAAATTTAAACCCTTTTAGGAAAGAGTTTAGGCAACAACTAGATACTGAACTTTGATATGTTTTGCAAATTGGGTTGGGTACTGAACTTTTAGAAGTAGCAAATAGAGTACTCCAGTAGAAATTCGGTTAACTCCATCATAATTTATACGAATTAAGTTATTTTACAAATAAAAATAAGAAAATTTGTCAACAACTACCACTAGTTTTTGTCAAACTTTGTAAACAACTACCACTTTTTTTTTTTTAAAAACACACACTACATTTT
Organism: Bassia scoparia; assembly: GCA_008642245.1. NCBI lineage: Eukaryota > Viridiplantae > Streptophyta > Magnoliopsida > Caryophyllales > Amaranthaceae > Bassia > Bassia scoparia. The sequence goes on from SNQN01000161.1 coordinate 194,268, forward strand.
ATTAAAACTTTTTGTACCACGACCGATTCTACATGTTTTCAGGTGGGATATAAACCACAAAACACGAGTGGGCCCACAATGAGCTGTTTTCAGGCCAAACCCTCCCTGATTTAATGAAATTACACTAATACCCTACATTACTTTTTTTGTATTATCAAAAATCTGAAATTTTCCTTTTGTTCTCAATTCTTATACAACAGATACAAGCACTCATCTCCAAACTTGCACAGACCACAACACGACCCTCCCCTGTTCACGTTCTGGCCGCCGTCCACCCCCTGAAGCTGCCGTCCGATCACATACGATACACAGCCGCCCAACCTTTGTCCAGTCACAACCGGACCCTCCCCTCTGCTCTAACCAAACGCCGACCGCTCCTCAACTCAAGCACAACAGCAGAGAACAGCAGAGACGCAGTCGAAACAAGCAGAAATTTGAAGCGATATTAACAAATTCCCAAATTAATCCAGAAATTTGAACAAAATTTGAAACAAAATTAATCCAGAAATTTGAAACCAAATTTGAAGAAATTTGAAACAAGTTTAGAGGCAGTGTACTTGTCTGATGGGAGTCAATTAATCAGCATATTAACCCCAACAAATCCCAAAATCTCGAAGCAAAAATACCCAGTAATTCGAACCAATTACCCACTTAAACCCCCAAAATTATCGAAAATAACCCAGAAAATCTATTTTAATTCGAAAATTATGTTTTGTCAGAAAAGAGGAAGAAAGTTGAGCGATTAATGGGTTGACAGTGAATTTCATGAGTGATTGATGAGTGGATGAGATGAGAGATGAGAGATGATGAAGAGAGGAGTGTGTGAAGAAGGGAGATGAAATCAGAGTTGTAGAACAAAGAAGAGAGATAGAAGAAGAAGAAAGAAAGAAGAAAAAAAAGAAAAAAGAAAAAAAATAATAAATGAGGTATTATGGTCATTTCACATTCTCAGGGAGGGGTTTTGCCGGAAAACAAACAAGGAGTGGGGCCCACGTCGTGTTGGGTGGTTTTTTAACCTGAAATCAACTAGGGGTCGTGGTTTACAAAGTAACATATAAAAATGTGAGGTAGTGTTTTCAAAGTTGGACAAAAGTGGGTAGTTGTTGACAAATTTTCCTAAAAATAAATAAATAAACTTTCAGCAATACTTTCACACACCATTAAAATACTCCAATCAATATTCAATACCGTTAATACTCCATTGCCATCTGAAACAAAAATATATTGCAATGTTAAAGACAACGATCTACTCCATTCATATACACCACAATAACCATCAACACCCCCTACCAACCTCCAAACAATCCGCCAATAGCTAATTTACCGTCGACAAACAACCACCATTGCGGTCCTTCTCTCTCATCACCACCATCATTAATTCGAAAAACGCCGCGAACACCATATCGTAACCAAAATTCAGAGACATTGATCAAACCAACCAATAAATTGAACAAAATAAAATAAAATTGGAGAATCAATTATAGCACACGTTTGTCAACTTCAAAAGTATCGGTTGTTCTTTCTACTTTTTGTTGTTTCAAAAGAAAATCTTCAATACCAGCTTTTACAACAATAGAGTGACAGACATTGATTTTAATTTCGTGATTATTAAAAAACGAAGATGTAGATGATTACTTTTTTTAAAAAAAAAAAAGTTAGAAGAAGAAGATGATATTTATTTATTTTAAAAAAGGATAGATTTGATGTTAAGAGGTAGAAGATGATGAAAATTTTAAATGAACAAATGTGTATTTTAACAGCAGTTTTGATGGCAATGAGTGAATATGGATGGAGTACTCTATTTGCTACTTTTAAAGTTGAGTACCCAATTTGCGAAAGAGGTCAGAGTTCAGTACCTACTACCTAGTAGTGATCTTAATTCTTTAGGAAATGTACTTAGTCCTTATCCAATACCTCGACCCTCGGAGCATCCATTAGCAATCGAAATCTTACATTCAAATAATTTAGACCAGACCAATCAATATCACTATATTTAATTAGTTCTCATGAATCAATCAATTAATACATAACATATAAATATAAAATTGATGAATCAAATTGCTGAATCACCTATCTCTAATTTTATTTTATAGTGTTAATATTTTTATGACAAGAAATTGTCATTTTTTTTGAGATATTAAAAATGAACTCTATTTTGTAATATCTAATATTAACATGAAGGTTCAATCATATTCATTGAAAATGTAAGTATATAAAAATCACTAAATCATTTTTGGAATGTTCCTCGGGTGTTACTGAAGGTTTTGCATATTAACTCAACTCCACTGTATTTTTTGAGTTGCTTGAGGTGTCACTGAACTTTGAAACTTTTTCTGGATCTGTCATTACTACTAATGGAGTTAGGTTTCGTATATTATTATGCCAAAATAATGTTTTATTTAAACGTCTACTTGAAAATTGTGACTTCTAATGTGTATATGTACCTTTTAAAAGTTCTCACCCATGCTCATGAGATTTGATCATTTAATTAACTATGTCCTTCCCTAGTTCAATAATTAACCTTAGTTAATTTAAAATAAAATAAAATAAAATAAAAACACAAAACCCATTATCCTCCCACTCATCCATCGCCACCCCAARCATTGTCACCTCCCAACCACCGCCAAACCCACTCCCATCGCCACCCAATCACCACCCTTCGTTCCACACCACCATTCGAACCCCACTAACATCTTAGTTAATTTAAAATAAAATAAAAACACAAAACGCATTATCCTCCCACTCATCCATCGCCACCCCAACCATTGTCGCCTCCCAACCACCGCCAAACCCACTCCTATTGCCACCCAACCACCACCCTTCATTCCACACCACCGTTCGAACCCCACTAACACCACTTTGTAGTGCTCCTCTAAAATCTCGTTCGCCATTACCGCCACCCCACTCTCTCCTCTGAAACCTCTTCCGCAACCATCGCCTTCGACCACCTAGTCCTCATCACCACCCAACGACCCACTCGCACTCCATTTGACCACCCCTACCACCACCATTCAATTAAATTTCGTCATCACAATCAATCATACTACCTTTGTAGCTCCTTAATCCACCCCTTGCACTCCATTCGACCAATAAGTCCCTTAATCGCACCACCTTTGCAGCCTCTTACTCATAGCGAAGAAAACCTAGAATATAATCAAAGGTTTGGACCCCAATTTTTTGGGTGATTTGCGGGTAACAATTTGGGGCTGGGGTTTTGAATTAAGTTCAAATGGGGTTCAGTGGCGAAGCCAGAAATTTCAAATTGAGGTGACAAAGTATGGACATTGATCATTCGGGTAATTTTTAAAAAAATATAAAAAAGGTTTATTATAATACTTAAAATTTAAGATTTTTTCAAATAATTACCAGTGAGTGACTCTAAATTTTTAGTTTATGTTCAATAAGAATTACTATATTATAAATCATCCTATTACTATATTTTTAGTTTATGTAATTTCATCATATAATTATACACCTCTGTTCATTATGCTCTGCTACTGTTTTTGCCTTTATTCGAAGAAGAGGAAACCAAGCTGCACACTTGTTAGCAAAGTTAATAAGTTTGTCTATTTTTAAATTTACAGTGTTGTTGGAGGAAGCTCCTCCAACTATTAAGATTGTATTGCAGCAYATTTAATGAATTATTAAAAAAAATTCTTRTTGTCAAAAAATTTCATCATATTAAAGAGTACAACAAATATGATATATTGATACATCATCCCCAATCACACATTTATTAACAACATTAGCACAACCCAAAATAAGGAATTTGTCAAATTTCTTCAACAAACTATAGTCAGAGAAATTAAGAGCTAACATGTCTKACAGCAGTAGCAAGGGGGAAGAATTGTTGGCCATAATCAGCGTTCTAAGGGCTTGGAGAATTAGAAATGATGGTACCACTGTTGGAATTCAAGGTAGTGTCATGATGGTGAATTGAAAAGGAAACGAAAAGAGAAAACAAACCTAATCTATTTCAATCTTAAATAATTACAAGTGAGTGATTTAATTCATATCATAAGTCACCTAAATCGACAAACTAAAGAACTTTATATTGTGCAGGTTCTCTGTTTTGCGACCGCTAATTTCCAATTAGTGARCGATCTTAAAATTTTGCGACTGCTTAATAATTTTAGCGACCGAAAAGGCGGTCGCTAATTTATAATATAGATTTGTTTTGGAAATGAGGTGACATTTGACCCCTTGTCACCCCTGCTGGCTCCGCCTCTGAATTGATTGAAGTGGAAGGGAGATTAGGGACGAAGAAAGAGAAGAGGAAAGGACGGTGGCATGGTGGAGACTTYGGGGTGTTTGTTCGTTGAGTGATTGGGTTCAAGAGAAGAGTTTTAGATAAGGGGTTCGTTGGATGGGGGTTGGTGGTAGGTGGTGGATAGGCGGTTTGGTTTGTGATGCGTGGTGGGTGGTTGCGACAGAGGGTGGTGGCTCGGTTGTTTTGTGGTGTGAGGGTTGTGGGAGGGTGGTGCTTGGATAGTTTAGGTGGTTTGTTGGGTTTAGGTGGATGGCACTACTATAAAAAAAAACCTTGGAGACCGATTGAAAAAGGCCAAAGAGACCGCAAAATAACCGGTCTCAAGATGACAGGGCACTTAGGTAAAGAGACCGGTTTATTTTTGCGGTTTCTTATATGACAAAGAACAGTGTTGAGAAAAACGATCTCTCTGATTTTCATTTTATGAGACCGATCTGAGCACAAAACAGATCTCTTTTCCAATTAAGACCGGTTTGAACAATAACCGATCTCTTTGGTTAGTATTTTTTGTAAAAAATAAAGCTGGCCACTTACATGTCATTATGTAAGCGGGCAACATGACTTTATATCCAATATAAAAAGGTAAATTAATGCATATTTTAAGCACACTATAACAAATACATAAAATATTGTATTATGCTCCAAAATTACAAATACAAAGTTATACATCCAAAATTACAATAGAAAGTACTAAATAGCAAATAATGATCTCAAGATGACAGATCTTAGGTAAGAGACCGGTTATTTTTTGCGGTTCTATATTGAGCAAAGAGACCAGTGTGAAAAACTGATCTCATTGATCTCATTTAAGGGACCGATTCTGAGCACAAAACAGATCTCTTTTGTCACCTAAGAGATCGGTTCTAACACATAACCGATCTCTTTGGTTAATAATTTTTTTAAAAAATAAAGCTGGCCCTACTTACATGTCATTATGTAAGCGGGCCAACATGACTTTATTTCAATATAAAAGTTAATTATAGTGTATTTTAAACACATTACAAAATACATAAAAAATATTATGTATTATGCGTCGCAAAATTAAAAATACAAATTATACATCCAAATTAAATAGAAGTACTAAAGCCCATAAAACTACCTATTAAAAAAAAGTCCATAAAACTGTTCTTCATTTTGAGGTGGTAAATTCCATTTAAGTTTTTATTTTAACCTGCAAAAACAAATAAAAAATGTTATTGAAGAAAACAAAAGAACAAAAATACAGAAATAACAACACAGCAACAAATAACAACATCACAACAAACAAAATCAAAGCACATAAACGAAATACAACAAACAACACAAAATTTAAAATTCAGAAAACAAAATAAATTCGAAATCAATCAGATCCACACACAACAAACAAATTGAACACCATAATGAAAATCAACAACAACACACAATAATCAAATTAAGAAAAAAAAATTAAATTCGAAAAACAAACAGATCCGAAAATTAAAAACGAAAATAAAATAGAAAAACAAATGTAAAGTAAAAACGCAAAGAAATAAAACCTAAACAAAAATTACACCTATTATATAAAAAACGAAAACAGAAAAATGGCAAAGAAAAATCAAAATCTAAAAATAAGGCAAATGAAAAAGCGAAATGAATGGAAAATCGAAATCAGATGCAGATTTTAAAAAAAGAGATCGAAAACTAAGCATGGAATCAAAAGCAAAACCGAGAAAATATCGATAAATGAAAATAGAAAGCCCAGAAAAGGGGAAAACACTGCAAAGAAAATGAAAAACAAAATTAAATAAGAAAAGCAATCAGATATGCAACAAACTTAATACGAAAAGTAATCAGATCTGAAAATGAAAACGAAATTAAATAAGAAAACAAAATGCAAAGTAAAAAAACAAAAAACGACAAACTATCGTAGTTCGATTGATAAAAAAAAACTTTTTTAATCAATTGAACAACTTAAAAAAAAAGCAACAATGAATAATTGAAAAGCAAAAAAAAAAATTGTACAAACTAACCAAAAGATGCAATGAACGACGCGCTACCTCTCACTTTGCCCTCGTTTTGTTGAGATTTAGAAGAGATTGGAATGAATTTAATCAAATGAAGAGAGACTGAAGAGAAAAAAGGGGAAAGAGGAGAGAAAGAGAGAAGAAAGCGTGTAAAATGAGATCTAGAGAGGAGAGAGAAGATAAAAGGGGGGGGGGGGGGGGGGGGGGGGGGGGGGTATGTAGAGGAGAAGAGAAGATTTAAAAATAGACAATTGTATTTTGTATAAAGTGACGACTGGCGAGAAAAGGGGTCCTAGATAATTGTACAATTTACAACTGTAAAATAAACGAAAACTTTATTTATTTAGATTAGATAGAAGATCGGTTTCTAAAACTCTGATCTCTTACATTTATTTAAGAGACGTGTTTTATGTAACCGATCTCTTAGATGGATTTAAGAGATCGATTTATGTGAATATCCGGTTTCATAAGGTAAGAGACTGGTTTCTTGACTTAACCGGTCTCTTAAAAATGGTGATTTTGCCCATTTTTGTAGTAGTGTGGGTTTTTTTTCTTTTTTTTTTTTTAATTTAAAGTTAACCTTGGTGAGCTTCAAAAATTAGCGGAGGGGTGCAACTAATTAAATGATCAAATCTCGTGGGCAAGGGTACACCTTAGAAAGTCCAAAAATTCAGGAGCATGGCTTAGAATTTCCCAAAAACTAATTAAACTACCCACTAATACCCCATTACTCCAAATCTCGAACATTAATCATCAACTCACCAACAATAACCAACATCTGTCACAGACTCCACATTTGTGGTCATATTTAGCTAAAAAAACACCATTTAAGTTCATCATCTTCCACATCAATCATCCCAAATGATACGAGGAGGTAGAGTAGGAAGACAGAAGACTAGAATTCAGTGTTATTTGAGACGCGATGATTCCGATTACTAGTGTCGACCCTGCTACTGATGTAGAACTCAAACTCCCTAAGAGCATCCACATTCACCAAGGTGTCCTAATCCTGATTCTYTTTCTCCCTCCTTCTGACATCTCATTTTTCACTCTTTCAACTCTTTTAATTTTCCTCACATTCATGAGGATCCTTATTAATTACACCATTTTCCTTCTTTTTAACACACCTCATGAAAGGTGTGTCGCGCACCTAACAAATATAATAATTTACCTAACTAATCCACCTAACTATGTAGCAGGGTAAGTCAGGGTCGATCCCACAGAGAAGGTTCGGTCAATTATTAGTCCCTATGAATTACAATTAGTAGKGCACATCAAATTAAAAGGTTAAATGGAAACTAATACTAACTATAGAWATTTAAAGAACTAAAATATCTAGAATTAAGTATCTCCGCTAATATAAACATATGTAATCATTAATCTTACCCCAAATCAATCAATAAAATATTCAACAGGATAGATGCGCCCTATAATAGTACCAAGGATTTCTTTCGATCAATCAATGGCTTCCCTAACTATGCATTCGTACCTATTTTCATGGAGTCTTACATAT
>SNQN01000162.1:4320-40532 GCA_008642245.1 Bassia scoparia
AGGTAGTACGCTTAGAATTTGGGTCCGAAACTTTTTGGGTAGTCATTTCTCATGACCTAAAAGGTGTGACGGAAATTCTTGACAAAATCGAGCCGGGTCACCGAGACATGTTTTTGTTGCTGAAAAACGTGGATTATACATCCTCGAAATTAGGTCTCCGGACAATTTTCAGAAAAATTGCCAAAATTTGTACCATAGGTTCGTATGATAATATAATGGGTCCAAGAACAATTTGGGGTCCAAATGAGTCCATACGGCGGACTTTTGAGTCCCATCAAAGAAATATCGAGAAAACGTCGAAACAGTCGTAGGAGGTAGCACGTTTAGAATTTGGGTTCGAAACTGTTGGAGTAGTCGTTTCTCATGACCTAGAAGTTTTGACGGAAATTCTGGACAAACTCGAGCCGGGTCACCGAAACATGTTCTTTTGGCTGAAAAGCTTGGATTATACATCATCGAAATGAGATCTCAGGACAATTTTCGGAAAGATTGCCAAAATTTGTACCATGGGTTCATATGGTAAAAAAATTGGTCCAAGAACGATTTAGGGTCCAAATTAGTCCATACGGCGGACTTTTGAGTCCCATCAAAGAAAAAACGAGAAAAGGTCAAAACACTGATAGGAGGCAGTGTGCTTAGAATTTGGGTCTGAAACTGTTGACATAGTCATTTCTCATGACCTAGAAGTTGTGACGGAAAATCTGGATAAATTCGAGCCGGGTCACCGAGATTTCATTTTTTGGCCGAAAAACGTGGGTTATACATCACTGAAATGAGGTCTCCGGACAATTTTCAGAAAACTTACCAAAATTTGCATCTTGGGTTCATATGACCATATAATGATGTCATGAAACCTATTCATGCAAAAGCAAACACTACTACAAAAATGGGAAAAGGCACCACTTTTAAGAAACCGGTTAAGTCAAATCACCGGTTTCTTAAGATAAGAAACCGGATATTCACATCAACCGGTTTTTTAAAACCATATAAGAGACCGGTTTAAAAAAACAGATCTCTTAAATGGGTGTAAGAGACCGGATTTATAAAAACTGGTTTCCAACCTTAATTAATTTTTTTTTTATTTTACAGTTGTAAAATTTACAACATCAAAATACACGCAACCCACCCTACCCAACTACCCACTACGCGTCCTTTCATTCCCCTTTATTTACTCCTCACCTACTCTCTTTCATTAATTTTTCTGATCCTCACATTATTTGCTCCTTCATTCTCTCTCTCTTGTCTCATCTCACTTTTACGAAGTATTTTTGCATCTCTCAATTCACTCTTTAATTTGGATCTCTCTCGTCTCACTCTTTAATTTGCATCCACACTTGAGTTATTCGATCTACAAGGTTTGCTTATTAAAAGCCATTTCAATTGATTTTCCTTCATTCGATTTGCAAGGTAAATTTAATCTGGGTTTTTTGTTCTTGTTTTTACGCTTTTCTTGTTTTGTTTATACGTTTTTTCGATTTGTTTTGCCTTTTTTCAATTTAATTGATTGTTCTGATTGATTACGAGGTAATTTGATTTTTTTCTTCGATTGTGTTTCTGGGATGTTTTGATGGATTTTGATTTTTTTTTCTTCGATTATTTGGTTTGTTCGTGGGATTGTTTTTCGTTTGCTTTTTTTTTTTTGCTAGTTTTCGATTGTTATGGGTTGTGTTTTTGTGAAAAAAAATCTGAATTTTCATTCACTTTAAATTTAATTATTTGTTAATTTGCTGTGCATTATTGTAAATGTATGGTTTAATAATTCTGAATTTCCTTATTCAACCGATCTGCATAGCAGAATACTAAGTAAATTTGATTACCATGACGTACCAAGATTGTTGCCATGACAGAATATGATAGCAGATACTAAGTCAAAATTGCCAATTTGGGGCTGGCAAAGATTGTTCCAATGACGCAGAAGAAGCCAGATTATAGAGAGGAAAGAGGTGAAGTTGTCTTAGAAATTTAGGATTTTATTAAAAAAAATTTTTACAATAGGTCTTTTATTTAGAATTAGCAATTATGTGAAGGAATTTAAAATATTATTGTTTTGTTAATTCACGATCAGTATTAAGGAAATTCAATGCTATAAATGTATTATATTTTGTACGAGAGTGTCATAATGTATATATGTATCATGTATGCATATTGGAGTACAATTTTATCATTAAATACGTGTCATAATTTTATGGTGTTTATATTTTTTTTAATTAAAATAATGATAAGGAAACCTGTGATTGTGGTAAAACTGTTTCTCAGTTCCCACCATCTAAGAAACCAGTTGGTTAGAAAAATCTGGTGCTCAGTTTGATCAAAGAACCAGTTTTAATTATAAATGTTCTTAAATTATGGCCAAAGAAACCAGTGTAATTTTTATACACGTCCCTTTATATTAATTAACAAACCAAATAAAAAACTGGTTTTCTTAACCTAAGATATTTGCCAAATTATAAACGTGTGTTGCCCAAATGGTCTCTAAAGCCCATTTTTGACCGGCTCTTTGCCCTTTTTAGTAGGTGAGGTGAAACAAAAAAACAACAGGCCAGATTCATGCAGAATCAAACAAATAAACGAATATTTATGAATAATTAACAACAACCAAAAATAGTGAAAAACACACGAAAGAGAATTAATGAAGCTTAATGCCAATCATAACACCATTTGTAAGTCAACAACTTTCCCTAAATTAATGCCAATTCAAAATAAAAAATGCAGATTCAACAACAATATGAAATCAAACCACCCTAAATTAATGCCAATTCAAAAAAAAAAAAAAAATATTCAACAGATCAACACAATTTCGGACAACTTCAACATTATCGAATAAATGAAATTAATCCAAAGAAAAAAACGCCAAAAAAAAGAATTAGAAATACCTGAATTCGATTTCAAAATTTTGAAGCTTGGGTTGAAGAACATGAAGGAGAGCATGAAGGAGTAGATGTTTTTGAAGTTGATGTTATTTAAAGCGCAACGAAACAGAGTAAATGGAAATCCGTGCTGTGAGCCTGTGATCAATTGAAGGGAAAATGAAGAGTCCAAATGGGAGTTAATTAGACTTTTACGTCAACAAAACCATTAGATTAACCAAGGTAAGCCATTAAGATAGTAAAGGATAATTTCAATAAGGAGTGTTTAAATTGAGGGAGGCATAGTGAGAAGGTTAAAATAATTAGGAGTTGATCTTTAGAATTGAGAAACTCAGGGGAGAAAGTGAGAATTTCCCATTAAAATATTACCAACTGAAAAATTGGTCGGTGTACGAAGTAAATAATTTTTTTTTTTTTTAATGCATGCGGGGAATTGCCGTTTATACGGAGTAAAAAAATCGGAGTCAAACTTTTAGATATGTACCGCTACCCTTTTATCTTCACCTTATCATTCAATTCTACTTTCTCTGCTTCCTCATCTCTCCATCTTAACCTGCTCAAATGTTACTCTTTCACCTCTATTATTAATTCCTTTCCCCTTTCATTCTTCATTCTTCAATTTTCATTCATTATTTCGGAAATCAACTCTCTTCTTAACCTTCAATTTTACTCTCTCTCTCTTCTCTTCTTGTTTCGTCGCTGCCGCCGCCACTCTCGTCAGTCGCCGCCGCCGTCACACTACGTCACTCGCCGCTGCCACACTTCGTCACCGCCACGGTAATATAGCCTCTCTTCTTTTTTTTTTCCTTCAGATCTTCGTTTGAACTCCTTTTTTAAAAACAAATTGTAAAAATGTGTTGTTTAGATCTTGTTTGTGTTTTCTTTTGCTTCTAATTTTCTGTATAGATTCTTAGGGTTTTTTTTTTTTTCTATTTTTTCTTACTTTTTTTTTAATGTTTTGATCTGCCTGATATGATTTTTGTATTCGAATCTTTTCAATCCCAATTGCCCAATTGTTCGATCTTAATTTTCACTTATTGTTTTTTGTTAGAAGATCTAGGTTCGATTTCGTTTTTTATTTTTGATTTCGTTTTCGATTTTACTTTTTAGTTTTGAGTTTTGATTTTTATTTTTTGCTTTCGTCATTTTTTTTCCCGTTTTCGTTCTTTTTTTGTTTCTAATTTCTGGTTTATTTACTTGATGTGTTCTGATTTATTTGGCGATGGTTTAAACTAAGATGCACGAGCAGCAGCCAGTGTAATGAGAACAATGCGTAATACAGTTGATACAGGAAGGACAGTCGTCTGCACTATACATCAACCAAGCATTGATATATTCGAAGCATTTGATGAGGTTTGAATATGCATATTTCAGTTATCTGTAATATTATACTTATAATGTGTAATGTTAAGGCAACATTAATAGAATTCCACGTTTAACAGCTCAATTGTATTATTTTTATTTTTGGTGAAATGTGTTAGTTGTGGAATTTGATTAATGCTGTCTTATGAATGTGAAATTTATTATGAATGTGACATTTGACAAAGCCCACTTGATAATTGTTGATTTTGAGTGATACCCACTAGTTGATTATGGAAGTGAGAAATTATTTGGGGTTTAATGTGGAATTTCTATCGTGTTACTGTGTTAGTTGTATTATTTGAATGTTATTACCACTTGTTAGGCCTTCAATCTCAGTTAAAACTTCGGGAATCATTTGTTTCTCTTTGTAATGTTGTTCAATCCTGTTTATTTCCAATTAATGATTTATGTTATTATGTCTGTGGTTTWATTTCTAATTTCTTTTTCATTGTTGGTTTAATTTTTTTGTAGGTTTAATTTCAGATTTTAAAGAATATAATTCAGTTTGGAGATTTGAAGAATTCAGTTTGGAAATTTGAAGAATATAATTCTGTTTGTAAATCTAATTTTTTTGTATAAATGTAAAGTGGTATATTATTTTTTTAATGAATATTGTAGATCTATTTTTTTTTGGTATAAATGTAAAGTGGTATAGTATTTTTTTGGGAAATTCTATATGGTAGACTCCAGTTTTTACTTTTTYTACATGGTAAGTTTTTTTGAAAAAAAAATGTACACGGTAGACCTCAGTTTTTACTTTCTTTATATGGTAARCTTTTTGAAAAAAAAAATGTACACGGAAATTTTATATGGTARACCTCAGTTTTTAAACAACTCTAAAATTTTTCAAAAASCTTACCATGTAGAAACAGTAAAAATTGGGGTCTACCAAATAGAATTTCCCTATTTTTTTAAACATGGTTTGTCTTCTGTGTCTTTTGACAACTTACAATTGACCAACTTTATTTTTATTTCGTGAGAAACCAGCATTTGCAAGCTGGTTTCTTTTTTTTTATTTGTTGTGGGACATTTATCTACCGAAATCTCGGTCAGTAAATGCTTTTCCTCTCAAAAATAAWTTGGAGGGAAAAGCCCTTACAGACCCAAATTTCGGTCGGTAATACCGACCGAAATGTAATCGATCGGTARTATCGATCAAAATTTCAGTCGGTAAGGGCTTTTTCCCTCCAATTTGTGTTAAGTTAAATTTGGTCGGTGATCGGTCGGTAATCGGTCGATAATATGGCACCGATYGATTTTCGGTCGATGAAACTTTCCTTACCGACTATCCTTGAGGTGACCAAGCTCACCGACCGAAAATCGGTCGATAATATCGACCGAAAATTGGTCGGTAACCACGGTCGGCCGAAGCCAATTTTCTTGTTGTGTATGTCAGTTAGTTGATCTTTTGACCTGCAAAACTCTAACTCAACATTACCTTTCTCAACATTGTCCCTCAAAAATGATTTCTAATCTCAATATGCTTGGTTTTAGAATGTTGGACAGGATTTTTTGAAATATTGATTGCACTTGTGTTATCACATAGAATAGGAACACTTCCGAAACAGACCCCAAAATCCTTTAGGTGTGATTTTAACCACGAGCTGAGCACAACACAAAGCAGCTGCAATGTATTCAGACTCGGCTGTAGATAATGCCACAAAAATTTGCTTCTTAGATCCCCATGAGATGAGACAAGAACCTAAGAAGTGAGACATTCTAGAAGTGCTCTTCCTGTCCACAATAAAACCATCAAAGTCAGTATTTGTGTATCCAATTAGGTTCATATTTCTTCCTTTTGGATACCATAGACATAGATCATTAGTACCATTAAGATACCTTAAAATCCTCTTAACAGCCTTTAGGTGAGATTCCTTAGGGTTGCTTTGAAATCTAGCACACAACCCTACTAAAAACACTGTATGTGGCCTACTTGCTGTCAAGTAAAGTAATGAGCCAATCATACTTCTGTAAACTTACCGTCTACATCTTTTCCCTTCTCATCAAGGCTCAATTTTGTAGAAGTTGGAATAGGTGTTTCATAGGATTTGCTAGCAGAATATATCTCTGAAGTAGTTCCTTGAGATATTTCTGCAGATGGATAATGATTCCATCCTTGGTTTGCTTGATTTGAATCCCTAGGAAGAATCCTAGTTCTCCCATCATCCTCATCTAAAATTCACTTTTCATCAAATCTGCAAACTCATCACACAAATCAGGATTAGTAGCTCCGAACAAAATATCATCAACATATATTTGAACCACAAACAAATCAGTTCCCTTGTCTTTTAAGAATAGTGTCTTGTCAACCGAGCCTCTCTTATGCCATTTTTTAGAAGAAAACTAGAAAGTCTCTCATACCATGCTCTAGGAGCTTGTTTGAGATTTTAAAGAGTTTTGTCAAGTTTAAACACATGGTTTGGCAAGTCACTATTCTCAAATTCAGGAGGTTGTTCCACATAAACAACTTCTTTCAAATAGCCATTAAGAAAGGCTGTCTTAACATCCATTTGAAAGAGTTTGAAGTTCATGTGGGCAGCAAATGCAATTAAAATACTGATTGCTTTAAGCCTAGCTACTGGAGCAAAGGTTTCATCATAATCAATTCCTTCCTGTTGAATAAACCCATAAACCACTAGCCTAGCTTTATTTCTGACTATAATACCTGAATCGTGGAATTTGTTTCTTAATACCCATTTAGCTCCAATAACCGACATAGTTTCCTTCCTGGGTTCAAGATGCCAAACTTTATTTCTCTCAAACTAATTGAGTTCATCTTGCATTGCTGGAACCTAATCTGGATCTATTAAGGCCACTTTATTTTTAGTTGGTTCAAAATTTGAAAGGAAGGAGTAAAATGCACAGAAGTTTTCTAAAGTAGAATTCCCAATCTGCACCCCTTTGTTAATGTCACTAATGATAAGATCAGTGGGGGTGAGATGCCTTACATTAAAGGATTTGTTCGTATCAAAGTTTACATTTGTGCATCCCAATGTTGAACCTGGTCTGATACTGGTTCCCCCTATGCCATTGTCATTTCGAATGGGTGAACAAGTTTCCCTATTGATCTCAATTGCATCATCTTCATGTAGATGAGCCTCTGAGTCACTTTCTTCTTCCCTTACCTATTGAGCTACACGATTTTGTGTTGTACCAGACTCTTCCCCTCTAGGAGAGTTGTGTGGTGAGCCTGGTTTAGCATCCTTTCCTTCCTCAGCTCCTATAAAGTTCAACATACCAATCTTGAACTCATCATCATCATCAACCTGCACATGCTTGCTAAACAAACACATAACTATGACCAGGTATAACGAGAATAATCATCAACCAAAACAAACACATAACTATGACCATTTATTCCTTGCACACGCATGGGCCCACACAAATCCACGTGCACAAGCTCGAATGGTCTAGTAGTGCTAACAACATTCTTTGACTTAAAAGATGACTTGACATGCTTACATTTAGCACATTCATGACAAATATGATCTGCAGCAAACTTGATATTAGGTAAACCTGTAACCAAATCTGGAGATCGCAGTTTATTTAGCAAAGAAAAACTTACATGTCCAAGTCTCTTATGCCACAGCCAATGGTCATTCTCAACAACACTAAGACAAGTAGCACTATTCTTAGGAATCTGACTAAAAAATGTTATGTAAACATTATTGTGTCTGAACCCCTTGCATACCAGTTCCTTTGTTACACTGTTCACTATGTGACATAGATTGGTTTCAAATTCAACATGGTTTCCTTTGTCACATAGCTTAGAAATACTCAAGAGGTTATGTTTCAAACCTTCAACAAAAATAAATATTATCAATTGCTTGGGAAAGTGTTTTACCAACCTTACCTATACCTTTGATAAAACCTTTGCTATTATTCCCAAAGGTGACACTTCCTCCTTTATAGGCTAYGAGTGAGAGAAATTGACTTTTATCACCGGACATGTGTCTGGAGCAATCACCATCCAAATACCAATATGACTTTCCTTTCACTCTAACCTACACAAACAAATCAAGGTTTCGTTTTAGTAACCCAGATTTTCTTGGGTTTCCTTATTCTTAGGAATTGGTTTGGCTCTGTCCTTTCTAACCYAGATTTGTTTAACATTGGTCCCTTTTGTTTTATCATGTTTCTCTCTTTTGGACCAATTTTTTGTGTGACCTTTTGGACTCGAAACATTTTGGACATGTCACCGATTTCTTTTTTCAGGTTTTTGCTTAGTCCAACAGGAATCAATCATAAGTCCATTCTTACCATAATAAGTGAAAAATATGTCTTTTGTAAACACGTACTTACCTCTCTTGAATTTAGAAATCCAAGCATCATCTCTTCCCAACCTTTGTGGCTGTTAGGGACTAGAACCAGATCACCCTAGACCAAACCTATGAGAATTACCAGATTGAGAGGTTAGGATATTTAGAGTACTCTGAGCATCGAGCAACCTGTTCATCTATCTTAGGCAATCACATAGATCCTATTCCTTGGTTCAATTTCTTAAGMTGAGCTTCATTAAATTCTGCAGCAATTGTAAGGTCCAACTTTGCCCTATGAAGCTCATCCTTAAGCTTTAAAACTAGATCCACGTCTGGTTTAGTAGTGGTATGAATGTTTTTGCCTTTTTGTATTTTGTATATTTCGRCTTGAAGATCACATATTTTAGCTTCATATTCTAAATGTAAAGAATCAATATCAACCACTTGAATACTTAAAGTAACTTCAGTGCTAATATATTTCTATAAATTGAATATTTTAGCTTGTAAATCACATATCTTACCCTCATATTCCAAACACAACTCTTCAACATTAACATTTACAACACTAGTGCTAGCAAGAAAAGCTTTCATATCTACATACTCTTTGAATAGTTCTTCAACATCATCAATCATATAGTTATGAGGTAAAATTAAATCAGCATATTTTAGAGTAAAACTTTTCTTTTTAAGCAACTCAAAATTTATTCCTTCAGCTTTAGCTTCCTTAAGTTTACTAAAACCTCTGTCACTGTTTTGATAGAAATTTTCACTTTTGAAATAAGACTAAGGTTTTAGCAACTCAAGTTCTATGTTCTTCTGATCTAAACTTATATTAAGCTAAGCTCAGCAGAATGACATTCACTTAAGTCTAAATTTCGTGTTGTTTCTCTCAACTTCTTCTTGTTAGCTTTATAAGCAACATTTCCTTTAATATTTTGTTCTATAGCAAAATCTATAAAACTTAATAACTCATCTCTATTCTAATATCTCATTTGTTCTTGCATATCAGAGATAGTTACCYGTTCCTCATTTGATGAGCTACTTCCCGCCATGAGACACATGTGACCTTTCTTTCCAGAACTGGTCTGTCTCTAGTCTACGTCTCCCAACATTGTAGTCACACACACAAGAGCCTTGTCCTCCTCGCTTTCACCACCTGAGTCTGAATCTCCCCAAGTAGCAAGCATGGATCTTTTGGTTATCGTCCTCTCTCGTTATCCTCCTYTGTCATTTTTCCAAGCTGGACAATCCTTGATCATATGTCCAGTTTCACTGCATTTGAAACAACCAGTGATGGTACTAGTCTTCTTTTAGTTGCCCTTGTTCTTCCTAGATTTCCCTTTATACTAAGATCTAAGACTTTTTTTCGAATCTCCTTGCCATGAGACTTATCTCGTCCGGATCTTCCTCATTTTCTTCTCCTTTCACGRCTAGCCCACGACTTTTGGTTGTGCTTTATTCCTTTTAGTCAACTAATATCTCACGAGTCATTAAAGACCCAATGAGTTGATCTATAGTCATGGTGGATAGATCCTTGGCCTCTTGTATTGCAGTAACCTTGGGTAGCCATTTACTTGTCAAACTTCTTAGAATTTTTCTAACCAAATCTTCACAAGTGAATCTTTTGCCAAGAGATTTCAGTTCATTAATACTAGACATAAAACGAGTAAACATATCCCTTATATTTTCATCTCGATTCATGTCAAAAGTTTCATATTTGGACATCAGCATGTCTACTTTAGATCTCCTGACTTCACTAGTTCCCTCATAGGCTAACTCTAGGGTTTCCCATATTTCCTTAGCAGTAGAGCATGCTATAATATGGCTTACCTGATTATCTTCAATACGTTATTGAAGAAGAGACATGGCCTTATAGATCTGTTGATGTGTATTCACTCTCTTTCTTCTCTGTACTGTATGAATTTGCTGCAACCTTCTTTGGACCATTTCGAATTATCATMTAGCACTCATAGTCAGTGCCAATTATAAAATTCTTCATGCAAATCTTCAACCATGGATAATTGGTTCCGTTGAACTTGGGCAATCTTGATCCTCCATTTCCATTGGTCATCTCTTGAGTACTCATCTTATCTTCCTTCTCTAGGTGTTACCCTTTCAAGAAGTTAGGCTCTAATACCAATTTAAAGTACAGGTTATACTCAAGAGGGAGGGGGGGTGAATTGAGTGTAGAATAAGTGTTGTAAATTTTTCGGTTAATTGAGACCAGTTAAGAACTAGTCCTGAAGCAGCGGAAAGTAAATGCGAGAAATAAACAACACAAGAATTTAACAAGGTTCGACTTCTAATAAGTCTACGTCCTCCACTCACTCACTCTTTTATTAAACACCTCAAAATAACAAAAGAATACACTTAATCTTAATATGCACCTATGCACAACAGATCCCCAACTTCCACCGATGGAAGTTCAACCCAATCACCAACTATGGTGATTCAAACGAACTTGATCCCTGATCATATTCCCTAGAAAATTGAACTCACAATCCACTCAGAATGACARCACTTTGTCTCTCAATTTACAAGTTGCCTTAATGCTTAGATGAGAGTAATTTAAACCTTAATGTAGTATCGGATTAATGTTGGGTTAAACTCAGAGARAGAGAGAGAACTTTTGCAATTTAATTTCTCAAAAAGACTCGTGCAAAGGTGTTCCGGTTTGTATGTTTGTTTGTTCTCTTAAGTAAGCCTTTGGTGCGTATATTACATGAGATCATATTTTCCTTGGAAATAAAATAAATATTTCACTGAAAATATATCACTTGATTTTATTTGCTAGCAAATAAAATCAGTTATGAAAACCTTACCATCCGTTTATTTTCAAAATCATTTTTACGTGGAAATAAACTTTCCAAAAATACGGATGTTAAGAAGTAAACTAGAGAGGACTGGTTTGGAACTGTTTCGAAATTGTTCCAGTCAACTCAATTTACTTGAAGTTGTATATAATAAGCAACCAGGATTACATATTATATTCAACTTGCTCAACTCTCTAATATTAACCTTTATAATGCATTAAACAATCCAAATACTACTTACATTGCATTTAAGACTTAAAACTATGTCTTTTGAATCCTTGGTCTTCATGCAATCTTCGAGACTTGGGTTCATKAGCTTCATCTTTACATTCATTGAACTTATAATGTATACCTGCACATGCAAATAGAAACTTGCATACAAATTTTAGTTTAATGTGGTTTGTCATCATTCAAAACTCAAGGTAGGAACTCAACATGTAYCTAGTTAACTTTTGGGGGTAGGGGAGTTTTGGTTCCTCCTCTATCAAACTTGGGATTTCCTCTTTCTTTTTCCCCTTGCTCTTTATCAATTTCTCCATTTCTTTTTCTTTGGCCTCAATAGATCCGCTTGCTTCATTGCTCGCTTTCTTCTCTTGGTCTTTTATTAGAATTTGGGGTTCACTTATCTCATCATAATCATCTTCAAAGCCCGTGGTTTTCCAACTCCTAGTCACTACGGCATTCATTTGTCTTGGTTTAAGACCTTGGCTAGGAAGAGTTCGTTGGAAACATTGCCCATCATAAGCTGGAGCATTTTATGAGAGTTTGTTTTCAAGCATTTTCAATTGGATTCTAAGCTCCTTAGTCTCCGATTTGAGTGTGAAAGGAGGATTTTGGTTCCAAGGAGGGTTAGTAGTGAAATTGGGATTGGCTTAATTGTATGGTTGGTTGAAAATGTTTTGATTTACTCCCCTTGGCCTTAGAAAACTCGGAGGAGGAATCTTATTAGCAACTTGCRGATTACTAGGCCCATTTTGAAAATTCCTTTGGCCTCCTACATTCCCTTGGTAACTACTATTGGTTGCTCGGGGTCCGTTGCCACTTTGACCTCCCGTAACTTGATTTTGGTTAACAAAACCTTTGTTTAAACCTTGATTTTGATATCCAAAATTTTGCCTTCAGCTAGTGGTCTTTGGTTGCCATAACCATAGGCGTCAACATTAGATTTAATACCATACATCATAGAATTGTCTTGGTTATAGGAGCCAAACCCACTAGCTTGAGGGTCATAGTAGGCATTTGGAGCACCTCCCACATTAACGAGGTTTGGATCAAAGCCATTATTTGGCCAAGCTCCAAATCCATACATTGAATTACATTGTTCATAGACATATCCATAATTCATGCCCTCGTAAACGGTTCTAACATATTAAACATTACCAAAATAACAACTATAGACATCATGATCTAAAGAACCACAATTTTCATAAGAAATAGTGTCATTAAGCATATTACAATAGGATGGTTGAGAATTACCTCTCATGGCTTGATTGGGTTGAGGGGCTTGAGAGGAAAAAATTCACKCTTTACCAAGGCTCTTCTCAACAATGGATTTAATGTCTTCTAAGAGCTTCTCCACAACTTCTCTGCTTTCTAATGCATTGAGCTTCCCTTGCTTTGTCTCACCTTCTTGCCGTGTCACAAAATTATCGATCACGTCTTTGATTATCCCCTCAATTTTGTCATCATTCCGGTTCATAATCGGACCTCCCGCTCCGGCATCCAAGCTTGTCTTCGAAATATTGGTAAGACCCATATAGAACGTTTGATAGAGTAACCATTTCGGAATCCCATGATGAGGGCGCTCCCTTTGGTACTCTTGGAGACGTTCCCACACTTCCCCTAATGTTTCGTCTTCAATTTGCTTGAACCCTTGAATATTAGCTAGTAGCTCAACGGTCATTTTATGAGGGAAGAATTTTTGCAAGAAGGCTTTTGTGACTTCCTCCCATGATGTTAAGGAATCCGTCTTCACATCCATTTCTAACCAATCCATGGCTTTCCCCGATAGGGAGAATTCAAACAATTTGAGTCTCATATATTCTTAAGTCGCCTCACTTGCCTTGATAGTATCACAATAGCGCTCAAAATCCTTTAAATGCTTGAGGGGATTCTCATCTTTCAATCCATACAACAGCTTTGACTTAATCAACTTGATCAAGTTAGGCCGAATCTCAAAGGTCCCTTCTATGCTCGGCGGTCTAATTGCCCTACTTGAAGTGTATAAGCCTGGGGCTCCCATATCTCTCAAATATTTTGCCATGATTACAAAATCTCCAAACTTCTCACTTAAAATCGAAGCAACCAATAGGTCTAAGAGTATTCCACAAAGCAAAAATTGTACTTCAAGTGAAATACATTTTTTTTTTTGGGTTTTTGATTTTATGAAAAGCAATAAAGCCAAACTAAGCTTTCAAAACTCAAGCACTTGTTGTTTTTCCCGACAACGATGCCATTTTGAATGGCTCCCCCTTGCGTGGTTGAAACTAAACCAAGGAAGAGGAACGTGCAAATAAAATTCGTAAAACCTTAACTAATCACTACACAAGTGCAGTGGCAAGCAAAGGGTCGAACCACAAGGAAAGCTAGGAGTGGTGCTAGAGTTAAGCCAACTAACTTCGTGGTTAAACCAAAATTTGATTGGAAATAGCTAAAACTAAAAGTAAACTTGGGAATAAACGATTTAAAATCAAATATCACAAATACTTAGGAACACTAGCTTGCCCAACTATATAAAAGGATATGTATGCCAATCAAAGTGGTAATCTCAATTCAACATTAAAGAAATTGTGATATTAATTTAGCAAAATGGTTGGAATCATCTCCCAAATCATCCAACACTACCAAACTTGCTCAAACTAAAGTCMTCTTTAAGCTCTCACAAGAATTAGTCAGAAATTGGTTAAACCAATATCCTAAACAACCCTTCCAATCCCTTGCAAAGGTTGAAAAAGGCAAATTCTCTCTCCCGAAGCCTTGGGTGGCCAAATCCAAAACTAAGCAATATTGAGAAACCACAATATTAGGAGCAAGGATAGTTGAAATAAGACGATTATATCATTTTGGCATTAATTGATTACAGTTGGGCTGCCTAGCATCCCTAAGCAAGTAAACTATTAAAAAAGCATTGTTGGAAGCAAAGAAACCACAAAAATAACAAGTACAAATATGAAAATAGCTATTGAAGCAACAAAAACCAAACAAAATAGGTTATTGAAGAACTTGCTCTAATCTAAACCAAATTCAACAAAATAAAAGTTCAAAACACTCACAACACTATGAGATTCTATCTATCAACAAAAGAAATCAAAATTAAAAGCAATAAAGAAGACCCACTAAAACCTAGAATTCGAAATATGCTAAAAACATGAAGGAAACGACATTAAAACTGAAAAAGAATGCTAGAAATGGCATTACCTCGAAAAATTGATTGAAAATCATATAAGACTTGCAAGAATTAGTTCAGAAATGAAGAAACTAGAGCCGAAACAATGTCAAACACCATTAACTTTTTCTCTCCTAAAACTAAGAACAATGAAGAAGATGAAATGAAATATTGAGAGAAAATTAAAACTAGAAATCTAAAAATTGTAATTGCTAATTGCTATTCTAATTCTAATTAATTGCCTTCTCTCACTCATTTCTCCTAAAACGATATATACAAACTCATTTACAAAGCTTACAATAATTACAAGATTGCCATTACTAATTTCCACATGTGCCAAATACTCCTCAAAGGTCAAGTCAACGCCAGTCAAAACATCAAAAAGTCAATGAATCTGAAGTAACACACAGACGCCGTCTATAGATGCGCGGGTCGAGGCGCGCGCCACCTGGAGAGGCGYGCACGCTCCAAAATGTTTCTGGAAATCTTGTAGGCGCGGGCAGGCCATGCGCAGGCCGCATGGGGATGCGCGGGCTGAGGCGCAGGCCACTCCCTCCATGTGCGCACACTCGTAAATGATTCTAGAAATAAGGGGAGTCTTTGCTGGTGCGGGCCGATGCGCYGGTCTACTAGAAAGGTGCGGGCCATGGAGCGGGCCAAACTCCTCGATGCGTGCACACTCATTTTTGCTACTGACTTGGAAGCTTTGCCCTGATCATATGCTACAACTTTGAACAACCATAACTTCGCGCTCATTGATTGGATTGCAGCTTATAATATACCGTTAGAAAGCTCTTGGAGTCTACTTTGCAACACAAAAAGTCTCACTGGAAAATTCAAAGTGTACAGAAAGATATGGGTCAAAGAAGYWGTAAGAATATAACTTCAAACACTTTAAGGYTGAACTTTCGCATGTACAACCACACCAACAAGTAACAAGGCACAACACTAGCATRCACATAATTAGGCAACTTGCAAACACTCACAACACTTGCAATTGAGTGTATAAGAATAGAAAGGAAGAGAAAACAAGCGAAAAACCTATAAAAACTAGTAAAAACCAACAAAACATTACAAAACTAAACAAAGTGGAAAACTAACCAAAAGGCTAGTGAAATGATATCGAAAACACACAAGTATGCCACAATAAGGAAGAAATAACTGCCTAAATGTGACCATTTCCGGCACTTCTCAAAACACCATTAGAGAGTAGAGAGAGAAAGCTTGTAATCCTTCAATAATTGGTCTATTTCAATGAAAAGTTCTTCATTTCTTTGGTAATCAACTTCTTTACTTCATTTCCTTTCCAGTTATTGCATTTATATTATTAGATTCTTGATAGTTTGTTGTTCTTAATTGTTTGCAAATATGGGTTTCATGCTATTAGGTGTGTTCTTGCTTTACTTTGTTGTTTCCTCCATGTTACCTCTTTTAGGCTAGACTTTTAGTTAGGGGAGGGGATGCTTGGATTTGTTTGATGGTTTGATTGAAATGTTGGTTTGATTGGAGTTGATTGACTTACTTGTTGAACCTTCAAGGGGCCTTATGTGTGATGTGAGGATTGGCCACCTCTATGTTGCATCTTATGCTATGTTAGTGGTGCGCGAGAGTGACTACTAGGATAGWGAAGACTTGTCGAGTTTTTGATCCAGACCACCGCGATGGGATTGGGTAGGCGGTGTCGTAGGGTGCRCGAGAGTGACCCCCGGTGTTGTTCCTTAGGCCCTAAGCAAGGAGTTCGACCCATTCATGAACCGGGTTTTGTGAGAGTTGGATAGTTTGCTAA
The DNA here is from genome assembly GCA_008642245.1 of Bassia scoparia. Taxonomy (NCBI): domain Eukaryota; kingdom Viridiplantae; phylum Streptophyta; class Magnoliopsida; order Caryophyllales; family Amaranthaceae; genus Bassia; species Bassia scoparia. The sequence continues at coordinate 20,793 of SNQN01000162.1, forward strand.
GTAATCCCCGACCCTAGTGTTTTTCTTAGCTTATTAATCGTTAGTTCTAATCACTCATTTGTTACTTTTGCAAGTACTTGTTAGTCGTTGATTGTTAGTTGAAACGAAAACTTCCAAATATACTAGTGACTTGATTCGATTGTAATAAGCACAAAAATTACTTCCTCGAGGATTCGACCCCATATGATGTGTCTGGTTTGTACGAGTTTATTTGGTTCTTTTTAGTTATTTTYGTTAGTAGTTGACCGTAATTTTGCACATTTAATAACTTTTGATTTTTAACCTAAGTTTAACTTGAAATGCAAGTTTGTAATGCAAATTATGAATTTTATACTTTTTTAGGACTTACATTATTTTTATTTGCAGTTTAGTTTGTTTTTCTGAGGCTTCCAACGAGTTTCTCAAGGTTTTGGTAAAGTTAGCAAAGGATTTGGAGCAAGGTTGAAGTTTAAAGCAAGTTTGAGCAAGTTTGAAGTTCAAGCAAAAATGCTTGACTCACGCATTTCAGGCAGAGCAAAACCCTTGAGGCAAGCATGAAATTGCTTGAGTCAAGGGTTCTGGTTATATTTTGGGCCTTCAAAAATGCGTGAGTACAGTCACGCATATATGATACGTGGGTCACGCATATCTGCCCGCCTTGCTCTATTTTGGATGACTTTTTGGAGTTGGTTGGATCAACTTGCTACCTCTTTTAAGCGGTTCTTTTGCTTCTTATTTTTAGTATATTAGATCATATGTTAAGGAGAAGCAAGGACGTGTTATAAATTTACTCTTAATTTTAGTTTCTCTTAGAAATTGTTGATCTCAAAAAAACTCTTCTATTGTAATCAATTTATTATTAGTATTATGGAATCAATGAAGATGATTGTTCTATCTCTGGTTATGGAAGCTTAAATTGGTTCTTGTGTTTTGTTGATTCTTGCTCCAAAAGTTCTATGTAAGTAATCTTTTTAATTTCAATTTCACTACTTCGATCATAAATCTTGCTATCTTTGTTGATTAGTTTTTTCACACAATTACTGATTTGGAATAAATACTTGTTTGTAATTGTTGAATTTCATTGTTAGGGTTTAAGCTTCATTTTTATTTTATTGCTTAAACCTTGAAGTGGCAATAAGTTTACTCGATTAAGCTTGTAAATTGTTTAAGCTTTGTAGAAYAAGATTTGATTGTTCTTACTTCAAGCTTGTTTGAGTGAGTTATTTACTATTGTTACTTCTTTTTTAATGCTTCTATTGAGATAATTCTTTTTGCTTCGAAAAGGGTTATTCGATAGTCAGGGTTAGGGTTTTGCGCTTTGCTTAAATTGTTCGGCTTAGGAGTCTTCAAGGAATCATTTTCTTTGTCAATAGTTGGTTGAGTTTGAGTTATTGAAATRAATTAAGGTTATGATTCATATGAGTGAGTAGGAACAAGTTTTACTTTTGCCCAAGTTTCGTTAATYGATCTAATCACACCTCTCTACATTAGTTTTAAGCGTCAAGCGCGTAATAGGTTTTTCATTCATTATTAGTTGTCAACTTCATTACCAACAAACAAAGCCCCCCTTGTTACCTTTGATTCAGTGATTATTAATACGAGCAATCAGATTAATAATCAACAAATCAAACCACAAATTTCTTTAAGCAAGACCTTTTCCCTGTCGATTCGACCTTTAGTTGCCGTTATATTCATTTCTAATCGAGTAGGTGAAATTTATCTTTGTTGGGAATTTTTATATAGCGACTAAAAAGGCCTACAAAATTTTGGTGCCATTACCAGGGAAACAGTGTACTTGTTTGTTATTTGTGTAATATATATATATATATATATATATATATATATATATATATATATATATATATATATATATATATATATCTACTTCTTTCTATGTCTGTCTCTTATACACATCTAGATRTGKWTRWGASWCARGCTACTAACAATCAACCTTTGTAGTACGATCCAGAATTGGAATTAAGTGTTTATAGGTCAAGAAGAAGAATTCGCGAGCTTTTTAACAAATTGCCTTTATATATTCCAATTGAGGAAGAAATCATGCCTCCAATGGTGGAGTCGAATCGTTGAGGGAGCTTAAGACTCCGAACTTTGAGCATCAGCAGCCGCAGTGTATAGTCTTTCCTGAACTTCCCAAAGGTATGACCTTGGAACTGAAGTAAGGATTGGTCTATCGCCTCCCCCATTCTATGGAATGGCTCTGGAGGACCCTAATAGGCATTTTGCTAGGTTTCAAAGGGTTTGCACTAGCATGAAACCACCATGTGTCATGGATGAGCAAATTAAACTCCGAGTTTCTAATTTTCTCTGAAGGATGCCGCAAGTGATTGGCTCTATTATCTTCCCTCGGGTAGTGTGTCTACTTGGGTGGAGTTGCAACGGGGGAAGTTCTTCTCGGCCTCAAGTTCTTCTTTTTTGAAAAAGGCCATAAGTAACACTGAGCAGAKTAAAGATGAAACACTTTATGAGTACTAGGAGAGATTCAAAAAGCTTTGTGCACAATGTCCATTTCWCGAGTATTCAGAAGAAGATCTAATCATGTATTTTCCTAATGGTTTGGGTCGGATGACGATGATCTCCGAATGGTAAACGCATCTAGTGGGGGTTTCATTGAAACAAAACTCCACAAGCTGCAYGGGCATTAATAGAGAAACTCTCCGAGGGTTCTATGCAATTTAATAGAAGAGCTCGGAGAGAAYCTAACTTTGAGAAAGCTACCCCCAATCCGGGGAACGCAAAGTTAGAGGAACAAGTGCAAGCATTAACCTCTATGATACTGGACTTTTTGGTGAAAAGTGGTAGGAATGAACAAGCCAAATCTTGTGGAATTCGTTACTTAGATCACCCAACCGTCCATTTCCCTCAGTATGAGGAGGGGGAGATCGAAGAAGTAGAGGCCATGGGTTTTCAACGGGATTATGATCCATATTCCAATACTTACAACAAAGAATGGGCATAAAATCWTAACTTTAGGTACGAGAATACACAACAACCTCCTCAAAATAACTATCAAAAGCCTAACCCACCTCCCTACCAACCTCCTCATCGCCCATAGTACCAATAGCAACCACAAATCAATCGCAAAACACTTCACAACAATACCAAAGACCATCCCAAGTACAATAGTACCAAAGTCCCTAAGCCCCACCACAAAATCAAGCCTCTAGTTCTGGTTCTTTAATTCAGGAAATGTTACATCTTCTAATGAAGAACGTGACGGGTATGCAAGCAAAAATATGCCAATTTCTAGAAGAAACAAAATCTAGCACCAAGAATTTGCAGAGGAAAATGGGCCAAGTTTCAGGGGCGATCACTCGATTGGAAAGTAAAGGTTGATTCGGATAAGTTTCCATCCCAAACAGAACTTAATACAAGGTCGAATGTAAGTGCAATTGCCTTAAGAAGTGGGAAGGAGATCCTTGGTAATCCAAAAATGGGAACACAAGATCCGGGTATGGATGATGAGGTAGAAATGCATGACCCCCCAATGTTTTCAAGGCCGCTTTAACCACCACCTCAAGTAGTGGATGTGCAACCTGCACCACCGCCTCTTATACTGGAGCCTCTTTTTCCCGAGACACTCAAAGACACTCACACTCGAGTGTGTGATAAAGAAATTTACGAAACCTTTCATAAATGCGAGGTAAAGATCCCCCTTTTAGATGATTTGAAACAAATACCTAGATATGCTAAGTTCCTTAAGGAATTTTGCACAGCAAAAAGGAAAAAAAAAACTAAAAGGTGTACAAAAAGTCAAGGTTAGTGAGCAAATTTTTGGCGATCTTTCAAAAGAAATTGCCTCAAAAACGTAATGATCTGGGTATGTTTACTATACCTTGTGTTATAGGGGATATTACTTTTCAAAATGTAATGCTAGATCTAGGTTCGTTAATTAATGCCATATCATATACTATGTATGAATCTTTGGAACTAGGTACTTTGCATGAAACAGGGGTAGTAATCCAACTAGTGGATCATTGCAATTCTTATCCTAAGGGAATTGTGGAGGATGTGCTAGTTATGGTAGGAAATTTGATCTTTCCGGCAGATTTTTATGTGTTAGATATGGAACTTGATAAAAATGCGGCTCCTATTCTTTTAGGAAGGCCTTTTCTAAACATGGACCAGACTAAGATTGATGTTCACACRGGGTCAATCACCATGTAATGTGATGGTGAAAAACTAGAATATAATATATATGATTCCATGACATACCCTTCTATTGACCACTCATGCTTTGCTATAGATGTGGTGGATTCATTAGCTCAAGATATCTTTGATATTGATGGTAAGGATGACTTCCTTACCACAATCGCGTAAGATATGGGTGAAAAGATTGTAGAATATGTGTTAAGTGCTAACTTGCAGGAACTAATGCAAGTTCTTAAAGAATTTGACGATTTACCCCAATTAGATTCAAATGAATCCCCCTCCCCTCTAACCGATGGTGTAGAGAAGCTTTTTCCTTCAATTTTGCAGGCACCAAAACCGTAACTCAAGCTATTACCAAAGAACTTGAAGTTTGTTTTCCTAAGTGAAGGAGAAAAGCTTATGGTCCTTATTTCGAGTAAGCTCACATCAGAGCAAGAAGGGAGGTTATACAACGTGCTCAAAGAGCACCAATCAGCGATTGGGTGGACGATTTCCGATATCAAGGGATTAAGCCCTACAACATGCATGCATCGAATCCTTCTCAAGGATGATGCAAAGCCCGTGAGGCAACCTCAGCGTCGGCTTAACCCACCCATGATGGATGTAGTTAAGAAGAAATTCTTAAACTACTCCACGCAGGTAATTATACTAATTTCTGATAGTAAATGGGTTAGTCCGACTCAAGTTCTGCCTAAGAAAACGAGTGAGCTGTGTTGAAAAAACACAAGGAGGAGATATTCCTACGCACCCAAAATGGTGGCGCGTTTGTATTGACTACGTAGACTAATGCGGTAACTAGAAGGATCATTTTCCTTCCCTTCCTGATCAAATGTTAAGAGACTGCTGGTCATGCTTATTATTGTTTTCTGGATGGCTATTCAGGTATTTTTAGGTGGCTATAGCACGGAGATAGGAGAAGAAACATTTACGTGCCATTTGGCACGTTTGCTTATAGGGTATCCCTTTGGGGCTTTGTAACGCTCCGAGTGTCTTTAAAGATGCATGATGAGCATCTTCTCAAGTATGTGAAAGGTTTGTTGAGGTCTTCATAGATGATTCACATCCATGAGACTCTTATTCATGTCTGAGCACTTGGTCGATTTTAAAATGTTGCATTAATAAAAACCTAGTGCTAAATTAAAAAAAAAGTGAAATTTCATGGTTCAAATGCATGGCTATTGTTCGAACGGGTTAGCAGGTAGCAAAGCAAATTGATACTATTCCGTCATTACCTTTTTCCTACAATGTTCGGGCGGTAGTTCGTTTCGTAGTCATGCAGGTTTTTACACACAGATTTACAGATTTCTCAAGTATTTCCGGTCCTTTATTTAAGTTCTTCCAAAACGGAGGTGGATTGTTTGTTCGATGAGCTTACAAGATGTCTTTGAAACATTTGAAGGGGAAACTTGCATCGGCCCCAATACATTCAAGCTCCGGATTGGTCTCTTCATTTGAGATCATGTGATGATCTAGACAATTACGTTGTCGAGCGGTGTTAAGTTAAAGCGTAGCAACAGAGAACCATAATGCATATATTACTATGCCTCTATGACTTTAAATGATAAGAACAACGACTACTACACCTAGCTAAAGATAGATATTAGCTGTGTGGTTTTCATTGGAAAATATTCAGTTATCAATACTTACTCTGAACTAAGGTTATAGTCTTTAACGGATCATGAGCGGCCGCTTACGCACTTCGATGGCTAAGAAAGGGGCCTAAGCCTAGGTTAATTCGTTGGATTCTCAGTTTGCGAAATTTGGACTTGGACGGGAAAATGGTAAAAAGGTGGCAACCAAAACATGTGAGTGGCGTCAGCTGTCATTTGGATGCGGATAGTTTCATCATAGTAGTCATCAGTTGGAGAACGGGGCGAAAACAACCACATGGAGGGAACCAATTCACGATAGTTCCTGGATGAGCACATTATTTCTATCAAGGAGTTCACAGCATGGTTCGAATATAGTAAATTATCTTGTTGCAACAATTTCCTTCCCATTTCTCTAAATTTATTGAAGGACAAGCTTAAGAGTGATGCCAAGCATTACTTGTGGGATGATCCTTATTTTGGAAACATTGTGCCGATTTTTAACTTTGAAGGTGTATTCCGGATAATGAGATTGTCCCTATTCTCAAATTATCTAATTCTTATGCTTGTGGAAGTCATTTCGGAGCAAGGCATACTACACGGAAGGTATTGGACTGTGGTTTTTATTGGAAGAGTTTAAACTGTGATTCTCATTATTTTATTCTCTCTTGTGACCGCTGTCAACGAACWGGGAATATGCCCCAAAGGAATGAGATGCCTCAAAGTTTCATACTCTCTTGTGAAATTTGTGGCGTTCGGGGAATTGACTTTATGGGGCCCTTTCCTAGTACTTTTGGTTTTCAATATATTATAGTGGTTTTTGACTATGTGTCAAAATGGGTTGAAGCCAAAGCCACTAGAACTGATGATGCTAAAGCCGTTTAGGATTTTGTTAAGACTAACATATTTTTCAGGTTTGGGACCCTCGAGCATTTATTAGTGATAAAGGAACACATTTTTCTAATCGCACGATTTGTGCTCTTTTGAAGAAGTATGGTGTTACRCACAAAACTTCTACTACCTATCATCCTCAAACGAATAATGGGTAGCTCGAAGTATCAAATCGTTAAATCAAGGGTATCCTTGTGAAAATGATTAATACTAACAGGAAGGATTGGAGTAAAAGTTTGGATGATGCTCTTTGGGCATATCGAACGGCTTATAAGACTCCGATTGGAATGAGCCCTATTCGGTTGGTTTATGGGAAAGCGTGTCTKTACTCGGGCGTCGGGGCATCATCGGGTCAGACTGGGTCCGATCCCTCTGCCCTGGTGGGTACAATTAGTTGATGACTCGAGTATTGCTAGAATTGAATTCTTGCTTTTGCATAGTGTGAGTATGCCTAGAGTTGTGTGTTTATACTTGAAACGAGTAGAACAATTCACCACCGAACTTCTTTCGGGAAGCGGCAAAACCCGGTTTAAGCCTTGCCTATAATTGAATAAAGTAAGGCGAAGGACTCCATGTCTGGCAGTGCACCRATGGTCTCGATTAGGGGACAAGGGTAAGGTTGAAGTAGTGCACAACACCCCGCGCGACTAGCGACCTCTACTCGATCATTCTCCAAAAGACAACAACAAAGATATTTCCGTTTTAACCCTAAGCATGCAAATTACTATGTGGGTTGCTTAACAGAAATAGATACACGTAAGGATTAATTTGTTGTTGCAAATTACTAAGACTAGGCAAAATTTCGCYGAGCTTTTCTGCTCCCTTTTTTGCTCGACTTGCCTTATTTTGCGCGGTGTAATTAAGTAAAAAAGATTTCTTTCATACGAAATCATTTGGATTGCAAGGGAAGCTAGAGGGATGCACCTARACATCCTTAGGGAGCAAGATAACCAGGCCCCATGCTCTAGAATGTTCTGAAGTTTCCGGAACGACGTTTCCGGCTCGGTACGCGTTTTTGCTTCGGAAATTCGTAACTATTTTTATACAAGTCCAAAATTAATAGAACACATGAATGAAATTCTTGTAAAAAATAGTGCATTATGTTAAAATTTATAAATTTTGGACTCATAATTAATTAATTATCACGAAATTAATTTCTAAAAAATTCTAAAAAGAGCCAAAAATGCTTTAAGAAAGTTGAGAAAATTCTAAAAAAACTGTTCTATACATAGTTAAAAATATTTTAAAATTAAAAATCATTTTTAAGGGTGCTTTGTGTAAGGAAATGTGCCCGATGTAGTGAAAACTTGCCTTTTTGGGGTCTGTTAGGGCCCTAGCTCTCTCAATTCAGCTTGTGTGTTACAATGTGGTGTCTTCTCATCGGCCATCTTGGGCTAGTGACAAATGTAGGTATCTACAGTGTCATTTACCGYTGGATTTAGAACATAAGTCGTATTGGGTTGTCTGAAGCTTCAATATAAATATTGATGAGATCAGTTTATATAGAAAACTTGAGATTCATGAATTGGAAGAAATCATGAATGATTCTTATGAGAATGTCGAGCTATATAAAGAAGAAACTAAGGCTTTGCATGATAAGATGATTTCACGGAAGGAGTTTTTTGTGGGGAAGAAGGTCCTTGTGTATCACTCTCTACTCAAGTTATTTTCGGGAAAACATCGTTCTCGGTGGCTTGGACCATTTGTGGTAACCCAACTATAGCCTCATGAAGCTGTGGAAGGGTTAGTGAAGCTAATTCTAAGGTTTTCAAAGTGAATGTGCAACGTTTGAAGCCTTACTATGATAGCTACAAGGAGGAGGAAGTTGAAGACGTGGTTCTTGATGATTTGGTTTTTGAATGATCCGGGTAAGTGGTGTGTCGTGCCAACAACGTTCAATAAATCGAGCTTCTCGGGAGTTAACCCGAGGTTTCAATGCTTTACAAAATAAAATATATATGAAAAACAATGATAATTAGAAGCAATTCTTTTTTGCCATATATATATATATATATATACACACACACACACACATTTAGTATTTATACAAATAGTATATATTTGATATACAATATGTATCCTTGGTAGTAGTTATAATAATTTTTTATGAAAAAAAAGAAGCTAAAACTTTCGAAAAAATGCGTGACCCCTAAGTCACTGTAGCACCCCCTTGGTGTGAACAGGAGCCCACTAGTAGATATTGTCCTCTTTGGGCCTAGCCCGAAAGGATTTGCTTTTGGTGTGGGCTTGTTACCCACCCAAAAGGCCTCTACTAGGTTGAGGTATCAATCTACTCTATATAGTAGACTTCGTTCTCCTCAACTTCAGATGTGGGATGGAACTCTAGTCCCCTGTTGGAATAAAGAAAACCCAATTGTGGTGTTCATAACCACTTAACAACATTATACATATACAACAGATCCCAAACTAAGGCCAATATATCACTACCTATTACATACAGCTGCTCCATTACAATACAATCCCAAAATATCAACAGCTCTTGTTAACTAGATTGTACCTGCAAAATAATTTACTCGACTCCAATACATGACTCAATATATTATACTATATTAGATATGATTTGAGCAATAGACAAGGTTGTCCAAATCCCAGACACACGAGGTGCCACAGTTCAATCCCAGACACACTAGGTGCCACAATTCAATTCCCCATGCCTCCCCGTCGAAAGACATCAAATTTCAATAAACCATATGGCGAACGGGCCGGGCGTGACTCCATCACCATAGTTAGATGAAATCTCATACTAACCCCATTTTGGATAAAATCCATTTTTAAAATAAATATAAAGAGACGTGTTGATCAGACGACCCTAGAAAGTAAGCGAATAAAATCGCAACCCCAACCCCTGATTATCAATACTCTAGACGTGCACAAATCCAGAGTTTTATTGCTCATTCATAATTTATTTAACTGTTAATTATAGACAAATTCACATGACTCACAAACAAGACCACAACTCACATTGAAACTCTTTTTAACACTAACCATTCCTTTAATTAATAAACCTGTTGGACAAGCCAACTAACCTCGTCAATAAGACTTGAATACATCCCTTTACTCAATTCATACATCATGTCATGACTGAGTAAATAAAATCGCCTCATGGAGTAAGATACACTTAACTCCACTTAAATTCAACCAGATATCAAAATTTACCTCATGAAGCAAGTGATACTTGACTCCACTTAATTCATTCCTGTATTATAAACCACCTCATATAAGACAAATGACCATTAACAAACTTCATAACAATCCTCAAGAGTAAAACATTTCCCACATTTATTCCTCAATTTCCACGAATATAGACCAAGACACAAATAGATAATTTATTCGTGACTACCAAACAATTCCATGGACGTTTCCTACTCATGCCTCTAAGTTCTCAAACACCGTCAAGCATACAAAAACATCAAGGGTTCCACAAGTAGTACGTACCTTGAAAATAAAACAATCCAGCTATGGGTTTTTCACTTCAACAATAACTCAAGGAGAATTTCCTCCTACAACCAAATAGAAATCAATTATTATTGATTACTAACACAAAATTACTGCAATACATATTCCCTTGAAACCCCATAAAACTTTTAAAAATCAACCTCGAACATGTTTTAAAGATTAACTTCAACGCTTATACAATAAACCATTCATTTATTTCTTTAAAAACTTTAAAAGCCATAATTTTAAATGGTTAAAATCACTTTGAATATGTTTAATAACTCTGAAAATATCATAATTAACTTGTATTTTCGTGCCAAATATTTTTAATTAATTTTAATAACAAAACATATTTTGTAATCGAAAATTGTCAATCTGATGTAATAATTTATTAAAATACTAAAACTATACAAAAATTTATGAAACTTTTATACAGAGTGTATAATTGTATACAAAATATTCACACAAATTTTCGTAAATTATAGATGAACAGAAAAACAAGTAAAAATCAAAAACCGAATCAGATTTACGAAAAACACTCTATTCGAAAACGAGTTTATTTAAATCGTAAATCTGCTTAGAAAATTCTAAAAATAGTACACAAGGTGTATAATATCATAGAGATCACTCGACAAAAATTTCGTAAATTATTGACAAACAGAAAAATAATGAAAAATCAAGAACTGAATCTGAAACCTGAAAACTGTCGATTAAAAAACGAATTTTTTTCAAATAGTAAACATGCTTTGAAAATTCTGAAAATTTTCCACAAATTGCATATTAGTATGAAAATTACTCGACCAAAGTTTTGTAATTTATTGAAAAGCAGAAAAATAATTAAAAATCGAATACTAAAACTAGACAAATTAATCAAAATGTGAAACACCCTAATTTTAACTTTTATCAAATCTGAATTTTTTTCTGTTTAATTAAAATTATTAACACAGACTTATAACATCAATAATCCTTAGAAAATCATACCCAAACAATAGTATAAGAAATTGGTTGTAAAGCTTCACAATTAAAATCTAATTAAAACATGATGGTGGCCGGCGAGCATTAGGCGGCAGCGGCGGCGACAGGTGGCGGTGAGGGCAGCAACGCAGCAGCAGGCTCGCACACAGCAGCACAGCACGACACACTCTCTTTCTCGTTTTCTTTTTTTTTTTTTAAATAGAACTTAGATATCAAGTAAAAATAGATATTATGAAATATATCTTAAGCGAAAATAATGGAAATTAAATAGAATTTAGATAAATCGCATCGTTTTATAAAATAATTGTTGTATATTTATAAGAAAATATAATTATAAATCTTCAAAAATTAAGGAAATATAATTATAAATATCCAAAATTTAAGGAAAATATAATTATAAATATCCGAAAATTACGGGGGATTACAATCTACCCCCTTAAAAGATTTCAATAGAAAAAGGTATTTGTATTGCTGTAAACTACTTGTATCACTGAAATGATTCTCTAGTGACCACACTTGACACAATTTCACACACTTTTATAGTATGTGTACTAAACCAAATCATGCCTACTAGGCCAAAGTCAAGCAACTTGAAGTAGTATTTGACAAAACAGGCACAAAACAGGCCAAAATTGAAGCAATAAGTAAGTAAAATAGGGAAAAAGCGTGAAATTATATCGCATTCTACCCCCAATAAAAGAAAAGAGTTACGTCTCCGTAACTCACCTCAACAACAAAAACTCAACCAACAAAACTCAGGATACGTCTTTCAAGTTTCCTTTGTTGCTACAGTATTGCCGACCTATTAAGTCAACCAACAATGACCCAAATTGTCTTATTCTTCGTATTAGTCTTGGGTAAACCCATAATCACGTCCAGCGATATTGAATCTCACTTCTACTCGGCTCCTCATGCTAACCTTTTGGAGACAAACTCGGCTATTTCTTCTTTATGTTCGGCCACTAATATTAATGCCTTCAATTTTTGTGCAATATTTCCACCGGAGTCCCTTGTCTCAAATCACCACAATTCTATAAACACATTACCTACCCTTAAATATCAGACTTCCATCCTCATAATTTCTCGCTTGTTCTTTAATCCTCTACAAAAAATTCAGCAATACTTCGTTGTCCTCTAAATACATCAAGTATGTATGGCTTAATTGACATAGCACTCAACTCCTCATACCACCTGTAGGACGTGGGCCGCGCCCTCGCGTATAGCGGGCGCGCGGCTTGGTACTACATCGAGGTGCTTGTGCGTGGGCTTGAGCCACGGAACCCGCACGTGAGTGCGTTGGGGTAGTGTTGTCGAGTAAGGGGAATCGCCACCGTGCCTAGAAAGGTTATTCACGGACGCCCGAAACGTTGGTGCCAAAACAATGGCCCCACGTCCAATCAAGTAACCAGTCGTGGGTTCGGGGACATGGTACGGATTGAATCAGTAACCCAATCCGCCCGCATGTAGCGGCCTCTACTCGGTCTCATTGTAATTCCATTAAACACGATTTATTGGATGCACACAACTTACATTTTTTAGCACCTTAGAAGCGTACTAACCCTAAAGATTACTATGAAAGTGTGTTTCTATCATGTTAAAACGGTGCCTAAAAACCGGTTGTCCATAGTTAATCTGACTTTAAAGTGATTCACATAATTTCCGGTCTTTGTTTAGCAAAAAGTATACAAATTATACAACAATGGCAATATGAAGTATATGAACTTCAAAATATATATATACAAACTCATCTTACCCTAAATCTGCAAACAAAACAAAGGTTAGTTTGTAAAACGAAACGAAACGAATCCTCCGCCTTGAATCGCTATATAAAGACAAATAAAACAAATGTTAGTTCATGACGAAAACGAGCGCAATGAATCTTTCGCCTTGAATCGCTATACAAGAATAAGAAATCGTTAGTATTGACAAGGGATAATAATAATAAAAATGAAATGAAAAGAATGAAAACCAAAACAATGAAAACATTGAAAACATTATGAACAACCTACATATTTACATGAAACGATTAAATAGTGAGTTTCTACATTGTGAAAATTACATTAAAACTCATAATAATGGTTAATCAAGTTAAAAGAAAGTGAAAGAGAATTATTGGTGAGTAATCTCAGAATTCAACCTTGTTTTCGCTTGTCAAATCGAATCGAAAGAACGCAAAAGACTCGTGTTTTATGTGTATTTGTGAAAGAGTTTTGTGAATGAGAGAGAGAATGCTTAGGTCGTGAAGTTGGAAGTTGGAAATCGGAAGTTGAAAGTCGTCTCGAAAATCGTGTGAAAATCGTATTGAAAATCGTGTCAAAAGGGTTAAGGCAAGGCACGTATTTATAGGCGCGGAGGCTCGAAGAGGAGCGTATATACGCTGAGGGGCAGCGTATATACGCTCATGGGCAGCGTATATACGCTGCTCCTCAGCGTATATACGCTCCTCTAGGGCAGCGTATAATACCCTGCGTATATATGCTCCAAGGAGCGTATATACGCAGGCTTCTGCGTATATATTTTTTCCAAAAAATCTGAAATATTTTGATTCGGAATAATTCTTTGCCATACGTCTCGATTTTCTAAGATTACGGATTATTCTAGACGCCTCCTTTCGCAAGAAAGTATGATTCTAGAACATTCCGCGTATTTTCTAATTATTCACGTATTTTCTGCGTATTCTGCGTATTTAAACATTGCAAAATTCATAGAAAATCATAGAAAAATCAGAAAAATAATTTAAAAATACTGGCGGATTCAGAAAAATGTGACGAACATGATGAGAAACAAAAAGCATGAGAATCGCCAGCATAACTTGTTTGAAAACCTTTGAGATTATTGAGAAAAACCGAAAGAAAATATTTTTGCCTCGTTTTTGACCTTTGACTCATAATTTCGAGTGTGACTTGACTTCACATATTTCGAGCTTCATTACGAGTTCAATTGCGTTTTTCCGAGTTCGAATTAATTGCGACATGTGGTATACTTCATCATTGATTACTCATTTGGGGAGACATTTTTAGGTGTCTACACCACCTTTCTATTCTATCGCATAACACAACTAAGCTTTGTTAATGCCTAAGTTTACACTGCAAATCTTTCATGTTTTTAGGCAATGCTAGTACCGAGGCGGTTGGCAACTGATATTTAAGGATTTTGAAAGCTGACTCCCACCGTTTATCCCACTCTAATTTGGTCCCCTTTTTTTATCACATTGGTCATTGGTCTTCCTAGTTTTGAGAAGTCCGTAACAAACCCCTAAGGTACTCAGTTAACCCCAGAATACATAAAACATCAGACAACAGTCACCTTTGTAGGCATGGGTTACTTTCCAACCTTTTTAACCTTTGAAGTTTCCACATAAATTTGTTCCAATCACAACTAGCTCCAATCACAGCTCTATTCTCATACTCTTCTCCACGCTCAAGTCTTTCACACAACAGAAATATACTAGATATCCCTTAACTATTAACTCATGACTTTTCGATTTCTCAAGACTCCTATGGGTCACACTCTTCTCCACTGGATCCCTTACGTACGATTTATGTAATTGACAATCTCACTTAGCCATGTATATCCCAAATTAATTCCTTCCCAAAAGACATCTAAGTCCACTGATTCAAACTCAAAGAGGTTAAATGGAAAAAACGGCTTCCTCGATGTTTAAGGGTAAGCCTTCATGGAATTTATCACGAGGGATGACTTCGCCCATGGGCAATTAAACAGATAAAACAATAGTGCTTGAAACAGAAAAAGTTATTTGGGAGACAACAGGTGTGGAGACAAGAGAATAAGTAACATCGGGATCAAACAAAGTTTTAACAGGGATATAATAGATGAAATGGATAGAGAAGGTACCGGTGACAACTTTAGAGGACTTTTTAGCCTCCTTTTTGCCCATTGCTGACAGACGCCCAGTAGCATTGCCGATTTCTTGACCAGCTCTTTTGTTTTGACTGCTTGGCATGAAATTACTAACTTCCTGTTGGTTTTTCCCTCCAAGAACATCATCAGATGGGTTCTCGTTACGCACTCTTTCGACTTCTCAAGTAGGTTGGTGACTCGATAACCGATTAGGGATAAACTCGTTCCTTAGCTCTTCCTTAAAGGTTTCCCAACCGAAGTTAGGTAGGTTTTCAAAAATGTCTCTCATTTGGAACCACCAGGCATCAACAATATCATTAAGATAAAATGAAGCACTTATCACTTTCATGTGCTCGGGACACTCTAAGGCTTTGAAGATTTTGTCAAGCATTTTAATCCAACTTTCTAGGTAAGCAGGTTCCTCTACCCAAAGAAATTCTTCGGCTTCACTAAGGATATGGTCTTAAGTAATTTGCTGAAATGAATCAGCTCACTGCATTAGAGCTTAGCAATGCTTTTAGCTATTGCTGAGTCCATAGAATTCAGGGCAGCTTTTCCTACAACGTTATGCTCTGACGCATCCTTGTCTAAGGAAATGGCTAACAACTTAACCGTTTCAGCTAAAGCGACAACGTTATGTGCCATCTCACTTCTACTCCTGGATAGACGAGCAAGTCTTTCAAATTCAGCGAAGAACACATAATCAAAACAAGTCCAGACTCATAGTAGCAATATGTCATTCATACAGTGGTTGGTTCAAAGGAGTGTCTCAATGAGCCTACTCCATTGTTCCAAACACAATCCAAAGAATCACGTATTAAGCATTAAATTGGAAATAATCCTGACTACAAAATGGCCTTAACTGATCCTGATTGGGTACTAGCAATGCAAGATGAGTTGAATCAGTTCCAAAGGAATGAAGTTTGGCATCTTGTACCTAGACCTTAGGAGAGGTCAGTCATTGGTACGAAATGGGTCTTCAGAAACAAATTGGATGACCTTGGTACCATAGTCAGAAATAAAGCAAGGCTAGTTGTGCAAGGTTACAATCAACAAGAAGGAATAGATTATGATGAAACCTTTGCACCTATAGCTAGATTAGAGGCTATTAGAATATTAATTGCTTATGCTGCTCACATGAATATGAAGTTGTTTCAGATGGATGTGAAGACTGCTTTCTTAAATGGATACTTGAAAGAAGAGGTATATGTTGAGCAAGCCTCCTGGTTTTGAGGACAAGCTGTTCCTCTAACATGTTTACAAGTTGGACAAAGCCCTGTATGGATTGAAGCAAGCACCAAGGGCTTGGTATGAAAGATTGTCCAACTTCTTAATGAAGAATGATTACAAAAGGGGAACTGTGGACAAAACTTTGTTTATCAGAACCAGGAGGAACCACTTGATTGTAGTACAAATTTATGTTGATGATATTTTATTTGGTGCTACTAATAAGGTGCTATGTGATGAGTTTGCTAATCTTATGCAGAGTGAATTTGAAATGAGCTTGATGGGGGAATTAGGATTCTTCCTTGGCTTGTAGATTAAGCAAACAACTGATGGGATCATGATCCATCAACAAAAGTACTTAAAAGAGTAGCTGAAAAAGTTTGGCATGGAGAACAGCAAGGCTTATGATACACATGTTCCTACATCTACAAAACTTGATGCTGATTTGAGGGGAACAGATGTTGAAGCCTCACTGTATAGAGGGATGATTGGGTCCCTACTTTATGTAACAGTTAGTAGACCTGATATTGTGTTTTCTGTTGGCTTGTGTGCTAGGTTTCAAAGCAACCCAAAGGAATCTCACTTGAAGGCTGTTAAAAGGATACTTAGGTATCTTGTGAGAACAACAGATCTGTGCTTGTGGTAGCCTAAAGGTAGTTCAATTGATCTTATAGGATGCATAGATGCAGATTATGTTGGTTTCCTTGTTGATAGAAAGAGCACATCAGGTATGGCACATTTTCTTGGCTCTTGTCTAATATCTTGGGGTTCTAAGAAACAGAATTCAGTGGCCTTATCCACAGTTGAATCGGAATACATTGCTGCAGCTTCATGCTGTTCTCAACTGTTGTGGATAAGGAACCAACTGAAAGATTTTGGTGTTGTGTACAATAGTGTCCCAATCTTTTGTGACAACACAAGTGCTATAAACATCTCTAAGAACCCAGTTCAGCACTCCAAAACTAAACACATTAAAATTAGACACCACTTTTTGAGAGATAATGTTGAGAAAGGTTTAGTGGAGATGTTGTTCTATAAAAGTGAGGATCAAATTGTGGACATCTTCACAAAACCTCTGTGTCGTGAGTCTTTTTGTAGATTAAGAATTCTTTTAGGCTTAGTTAAGTTTTATTTATTTTTGTTTCAGAGGTTTAGTAGGTTTTGGTGTTATGGCTTATATACTTTTCCCTCAATGATTGGCTAGAAATATTTCTCTTGTATTGTGTGTGTATATACCTATGTCGAAATCCTTCAGGTGTTGTGTAAATAGTTTGATTCCTCAAAAAGTTGAAAGCCATTGTTGCAAGAAAGCAGTTCAGTTGAATCTTAATTCACAGAAACAGAATGAAATGGTTCTGTACAGGTACCAGCAAGGGGAAACAGCAGACCAGCTCTGATATGTTTTTCGATTGATATTTTTATATCTTTTGGAAAATTACTTAGGATATTTATCTTTTTGGAAAGAAATATATCCTACTTCAGTTATTTTTGGCTTGATGATCAAGGCATATATTACACATGCCAAAAGTCGAGTTGGTTGAGATATTTATGGAATGTGATCATTGCAAATTTGACTTTGAAATTGAGCCGTTACTCTTTGGCTCAACCGACTATTTTTTTCCCTCTTGCTTCATTGATGATATAATTCTCTATATATACCTTGTGCTAACCCTTTTGTGCAGCTCAAAAAACTTCATCACTCTATACTCTCTCTCTTCAAAGTGCTATGTTTTCTGACAATCAAAATTCAAAATCCAAAAGTATATTGTTCATCGGGTTACTGTTCATCTTCATCCTCGATCACCAGAAATTATGGGAAGTAAATCAAACACCAGTGATAGGAAAGGTAGAGGAAGGGGTCAATCCAGTGATTCCTCACAATCACAGAGGGTCACTGAATTGAACCCTAACCCTCAACAACCCAAGACAAAGCCAGCTGAACTACCACCTACCGATTCTTCGAAAACCTCCACTCCCACAAAAGCTAATCCAAATCCACTACATAAAACACCATCACCACCAAAAACGTCCAAACTCAATTCAAAAGAAATAGTGCCTCATGCAAATCCAACTAAGGCTGGTGGTTCCACCATCAAGGAACCAACAAGCTCTCAAGGGGAACAGATGCATGAGACACAAGAGATTTAAATCAGGAGTTTGAGAAGGTTGTTGCTGGGGATGAGGAGGTAGAAATTACAGGTCAAAAGGAGGGGTTACCTACGGTGGACATCTCAGTCAGAGGAAGACTTCGTTCTACAGTAAAGAAGGAGGAAAAGAAGGAAAAAGAAGAACAATCAACTGGTTCTGAGAGGGGAACCAAGAGAAAGGCAGCAYCAGTCAAACCACCTCGTTCTGTAAAAGGTAAGTTTGTAGAATCTCCAATCACTAGTTCTASTGACTTAGGTGCTAGAGTAGTGTTAACTAGATGTCGAGTTGAGGCTGGTTATTTTGATGTGCCTACTCTTTCNAGGGATGGGTTTGATAAGTATTCAAGTGATTGGTGGCCTATGTTGGTAGGGGTCACTCCTGATGAGATTTAGGATTTTTTGTTTGGTGGGAAGATGCCTAAGAAATATGTTGRYTTTAAGTCTGTTGATCTAAAGGAACCACTCATGCTGGTTCTACACTCTCTATGCAACAAAGTCCTGCTTCCAAGGGCTCAAGGAAGGGGAACAGTACGCATCATGGAGATGGTATTGATCTACTTGATGATGAAGAAGATAAAGATAAATCTTCCTTCCTTGATGCTTGATCACATRATGAACTCTTATGGTTCATCCCATCATTCTCTGTCTAATGGATCCATCATCACACAATTGCTTAAGGACAACAAAGTTAGCCTAAGTGGATCTATTTTACCAGTTACAGTGTTCACTAAGGCTATACTTAAGCAAAAGGGTCTTGATATTGGAGCTGATCTGTTAAGGTTCAAGTTTGAGGAACTAGTGGAGGTTAAGCCCCCTCCAAAGGAGAAAGCCAAGGCAGAGGAACCAGCGGGTCAGAATGTGGTTRTGGAGAGGATGGAGAACCAAGAGAAGACTCTTGGAAAATCGATGGAACTGGTCRAGGGAATCTCAACTTCTTTCAATACCAAAATTGATCAAATGGAAAAGGAGCTAGCTGAAACACAGTTGTTGTTACTCACTATTCCAGATGTCAAAGCTCAGATGGCTCCAGGTATTGAATCTATCCCCCCCAAGACTCAGGTTTCAGCTCTGGCTGCTGCAAGCAACTTGGTGGTTCCTGGTATAGAGGAACCAGTACGGTACTGATGATAAACAGCAGCAGCATGAGGATGCAAAAGATGAGGAACCAACTGAGGAGGATGAAGAGGTCGAGGAAGAAGTTTATGATGATGATGAAGCAAATGATGAGGAAGAAGAAGTTGAGCATGATGATGAGGAGGAGGAAGAGTATGATGGAGAGGAGTGATGTTGTTTGCTCCTGTTTCCCCTCCCCTATTTTCTTTTGCTTCTTAAAATAACTGATTATGTTGGTCTGTAACTATTCTCCCCTATCCACGAACATTTCTTCTATGTGGATTAGGGTCCTTTCGGTTGAACTTTGATGGCTTGTATGGACTATAACTTTT
>SNQN01000162.1:51219-85773 GCA_008642245.1 Bassia scoparia
TTCTTTATTTCCCAATCAACGTGCTCACTCTACTTTTCTCCCTTTAACTCACTCTCAATCTCGATCTCCTTCGGCCACCTTCTTAGTTAAATTCATAGCATGAACTCCATCATTATTAGAATTAGAGGTAGATGGTTGAGGTGGTTGAATGTACTTTGGGGTTTGTTGGGCGRGATGCGCCAATTGGCCCTTGAGAGTTTTCATCTTGGCTCTAAACTCGCGTTGATCGAGTGTTGTGAATTCTTGGTCTTGTTGTTGTTAAAAATAATTGYAATTTTAGTTTCGAATGGAATAAGGGTTGAGATTTTGTGAGGTTTGATTTTTGTTGAAATGGGGTGGAACTTGATTTCCTCTTGGCCCCATTGGTTGGCCATACAAAGCTCCTTGAAAGTTGGGTGGTTGGAAATGAGGAGCCTCTTGGTTGGCTTGATATTGAGCTTGGGAATTAGGGTGGCCATATCCTCCAACATTTTATTGATAGCCATAGTTAGGGTTATTCCCACTAAAACCATCTTCCCATTCAGAATTTTGTATTTGGTTACCATAAACTTCYTTTTGGTTCACAAAACCTTGGTTTTGAGAACCAAAGCCTCTTTGTTTAAATAATCCTTGATTACCTAAGCCGTTGCCACCTTAAGGGTAGAAACCCCTTTGGTTGGCAAAGCTTTAATTGATAGCCAAAACCACTCACTTGGCCTTGTTGGTTGTAGGGGGCCCTCTTTGGCCCATATGCACTAGGATTGCCACCAAAACGTGGCCTCATTCCATTTTCACCCATGGCATTCCAATTCTCAACATCATATTAAAAAGGTATATCATCAACACAATTTTCATCAATATAAGACATACTTTGCATATGACAATATGAAGACAAGTGATCATAAGCACTACATATATTGTAAAATAGAACTCTGCTAGGCATAGAATTGTAACGTTGGGTTTTAGGCTTACCATGACCCTTTAGAAGGGTGACTGGAGTCGCTGGAGAGGAAGAGATTTCCCCCTTTTCAAGGGATTTCTCCACGATGCATTCAATTCCTTCAAGTAGCTTTTCCACCACTTTGCCTTCTCTAAGTGAATTGACCATAGCTTTGGGGAGCCCTATCACTCTCTTACCACGTAGCATAGTTGTCTACTGCATTCTCGATGATCCCCTAAATCTCATCCTTACTTTTGTTCATTATTGCCCCCCCATCAAGGCTTATCTTGCTTGAGTTATTGAGACCCATGTAGAATGTTTGATACAACATCCATTTAGGGATGCCATGATAGGGGCACTCCCTTTGTTATTCCTTGAAGCATTCCAAAGCTTCGTACAACGTCATATCCACCCTTTATGTAAATCCTTCTAACATGACCCTTATTTCAGCCGTCTTATGATGGGGATAAAATTTGTGTAGAAAGGCTTTTGTAGTTTCTACCCAAGTAGTGAGGGAGATAGACCTCATCTCCTTTTCTAGTCAATCCAAAGCCTTGCCCAGTAATGAGATCGAACTCGAACAATTTGAGCCTTAGATACTCTTGGCTTACCTCATTCACCCTAATAGTGTCCACATATTTCTCGAAGTCTTTCAAATGCTTGTGGGGGTTCTCGTTCTTCAAGCCATGGAAAGGCCTTGATTCGATCAATTGGATTAGTTTGGCTCGAATCTCAAAAGTCCCGTCTATTGTAGGCAGCACAATCTCCTTCAAAGTTGTGTATGCTCCCAGAGTTCCCAAATCCTTCAGCGGTCTAGCCATATTCTCAATCGTTTTAGATTTCTTTTCCTTATTTTCCAAAATTCATCCTCTTCCTCACGTTCACTCAAAGAACTATGTAAACCTTTGTTCTCAATCTCTTCTCTAACTATAGAACCCTCTTTCCTTGCTTTTCGAATCGATCTCAAATAAAGTCTTTTCAATTTCGGGGTCTAAGTCTAAAGTTGGAGACTGACGATGTTYCACAATAAGTAAATGCTAAAAAATGTAACAAAAACAACTTCAAGTGAAGTTTCAAAATCTTTTAGGGTTTTGAATTTTATTGAAAAACAATTAAAAACCAAAACTAAGTTATCAATGCTCAAACAATGTTGCCTCCCCCGCAACGGCGCCAATTTGATAGGCGTAATCGAGACAGTCGTTGAGAAATTGCTTCAAGACTCACCAATGCAAACAAAATTTATAAATTGAACTAATAACTACACTTGGTATAGTTGGTAAGTCCAAGTSGAACCATAAGGAGGCTAGGGATTTGTTTAAGCTTAGAGTTCAAAGATTTGGGGGTACGAAATCAAATTTGGGGTTTTATAAATCTAGAATCGCTAAAAARTAGGAGAAACAAGTTGTAAAATAAGGAGATAAAACACCTAGGATCACCAAGTCACCCAACCACAAACACAATTGAAGCTAATCAAAAGATTGATCCRGAATTCAATGAAAATGTAATTGTGACTCTAGCTTAGGAAGTTAGTTGGAATCATCTCCCAAGTCATCCAACAATCCCAAATAAAGCTCAAGTTGAAGTCCCCTTCTAACCCTAACTAGGTTTAGTAACACACCACTTAAGCTAGCAACCCTCAACAAACCTCTAATCCCTTGAATGGATTGAAAAGAGCACTGTCTCTCACATCAAGKTCTGGATGGCCAAATCTAATTCAAAATATTATCAGGAAGCCACAATTTGGGGGAAAATGGATATGGAATTGAGTTATTATATCACTTTGGCATCAATCAAACATGGTTGGTCTTCCTAGCTACCTAGGCTAAGGAAACTACTCAAAATTCATGTTTAAGAACAAGAAAACAACAAAAAAACGCTAAAAAAACAAGGTAAAAGCCATGAAATCACAAGTATGAAAGCAATAATAGGGTGTGCAATATATACTTCAATACTCAACCAAAATCAACAAAACTTGCATGAAAATTGTCACAAACCACTCTAGATTTAATATATGAACCAAAGAAATCAAAATAAAAACTCAAGAAGAAAACTCACAAAAGCTTGAAAAACAAAAATTGTAAAGAAATTGAAATAAACTTGCTCAAAACTGAAAACTAATGCTACCATTGAACGCACCTCYAAAAGTTGGATGGAATTGATATAAAACATACAAAATTGGGACAAGAATTAAAGATTATATAAGCAAAGCAATGAAGAACACTATTGAGTTTTCTCTATCCTCTACTCTAATGGAAAATTGCAAAATGAAGAAGCTGATTGAAATTAAAAGCAAATATGAAATTGTAATCTAAAACAAATGTAAAACTAAAATTTCCATTCTCTAATTACTTCCTACTTACTTGTTACATCCTTTATCACACTTACTACAAGTCTTCTAAATAATTACAAATATGCCATCACTAATTCCACATGTGCCAAATTGCCTCAAGCTTCCTCCACAAGTCAAAGTCAAAGGTCGGTTAATGCTAGTCTACGCAAGTTAACGACCTTGGAGCGTGTGGGGGGAGGACGGATGGCGCATAGAGAGCACGCGCCAAACTCTGTGTTTTGTCACTCACAGGCGGCACATGCAGGGAAAGAACGGTGACCCATGTGGAGGTGCGAACGAGAGATATTGGATCGGGTGGTGGCGTGTACGGCCATAGGGTGAAGCGTATGCGCCAAACACTCTGTGATGGAGGTTGCAGGTGACGCGTGTGGGGCGCGGATGGTGGCGCGTGTGGCTAGGCTTCACGTGGATGGTGGCGTGCACGTTCTAAATTTTTTTCCTGCAGGTTGCAGTAGGCCTTATGCTGGCGCGTGTGGGGCGCGTGGAGGTGGTACGCTTCAAATTAGGTAACCAAGCTTTGAACYGTCGRAACTTCGAGCTCGGTGCTTTGAATGCATCTTATAATATACCGTTAGAAAGCTCTTGAAGTCTAACTTCCAATTAAATAAATCTCACATGCAAATATAAAGTGTACAGAAATATATGGCTTGAAGAAAGTGTTAGGGTACAAAAATCAAACTCTTAGGAACAACCCTTACAAAATCCAAGCACGCCAACTTGTAATTCAAGACAAACCCAGTAAATTTACATTAAGGCAACTGGTAATTAACCACACTAAGTATTTGAAATTAAGAGCTCAGGAATAYGAATGAGGTGAAATTAAGCTAAAAACTTACAAAAATACAACTAAAAACCACTAAACTCCACTAAACAATACATAGTGGAAATCTAGCCAAAAGCCTAGTAAAATGATGTCAAAAACACACAAAAAGACCAAAATATGAGAGAAAGAAGTGCCTAAATGTGACCATTTTTAGAACTATCACTATTCTGTGTGAATCAACTTTCACCGTATAGTAACCTTGAAATTATGTTCCAAAGGCTACATATGTGATGTTTTTGGCCTGAAATGAATGMAAAATGAGTCGAAATAGGTTATGGACACCCTTGGCTCAAGGATTTGCTTTGATTACTTCTTGTTATGATGTTGGATTTCTCAGGAGATATACATGGGGTTAGGTCGAACGTTACTCGTTCTAGTCATAGGAACAAGTGGACTTGCCCTACTTGGTCACCTAATCAGCTATGGTGTTACAGGGAGAATCACATCTCCCATCGACCTCTTCCGGGGATTGAAGGCATACTAATACCTTTCTTTTCCATTCATTTTGCATATGCATTACTTATTGAGAATCGTTTTTCGTTGCAGGGTAACTACATATTGCGAGGGTATGGTCACCACCAAGGGGTGGTCGACTATGTCGACGAGGGAGTTCTACTAGAGAGGGGATGCATGAAGATTGTACGAGAGGTAGG
This sequence comes from Bassia scoparia, assembly GCA_008642245.1. Lineage (NCBI taxonomy): Eukaryota > Viridiplantae > Streptophyta > Magnoliopsida > Caryophyllales > Amaranthaceae > Bassia > Bassia scoparia. The sequence goes on from SNQN01000162.1 coordinate 55,965, forward strand.
ATTTGACAACTTCCTAGATGCTCTCAAGGCGTTGACTTGGCAAACAGCTTCTCATCTATTCGTTCTACACCTATTGGAGTGGTTTTGGGACACCACCAACACCTTTAAGTTCCCTTGGGGCGATATGACTATTACCCCCTTTGATTTTCAAATGTTGACTAAGCTGGCTCTTACTCATAAGCCAATGATAATTAATGAGGACTTACGGGTTGGTTCAAAGTTGTGGAGTGCTTTGATACGACCTATTGGTGAGGCATTGCCTATGCGGGAGTCGGATGTTCGACCTAGTACTGTATTGGAGGGGCTTGACCTGCCCAAGATGAGTGACGACCAGAGGGCTTGAATTATCTGTCTATGGATGGTGGATAGCTTTTTAACACTAGATTCTTCGGCTGATACCCGTCTCCACCTTCAGTATTTAGCTTCTTTGGATGACTTGAGCACATCTACAAGGTTTGACCGATAAGGTTCGAGTTTTGTTCATTTTCTCTTGAGTATTGATAAGTGCCAAAAATGGTCACATTTAGGCACTTAATTCTCTTCTATTTTAGCCATTTTGGGTTTTTTCGAAATCATTTTACCAACCTTTTAGTTAGTTTTCCACTTCGTACCATTCTGTGGTTTTTATTTTTTTTCTTAGATTTTAATCTCAAATTTTCCTCATTTCTATATTGCTCTTAATTACAAGTTTTACGTGTTGTTACAAGCCTCCTTGGTGTGTARTTGAAAGTAATGCCCTTAGTTACAAGTTGGCGTGGTTACATTTGCGAAAGGTTGTGCTTTAATGTGTTGTTTCTTGTAACCTAACACGTTGTTCGAGCCATAGCTTTTTACACACTTTGAATTTGCAAGTGAGACCTTATGCATTAGAAAGTATACTCCGAGAGAATTTGAAAGATATATTATAAGCTGCAATCCAAACACCGGGAGCGATGTTATAGTCGTTCGAAGTTAGGCACTAAAATTGCAGCGAGCCCGAGCCAGCCTTCGACGAGCCCACGTCAAAACCTCCTCTTGAGGCTGCAGACAGAAGCTCATGCAAGCCTGTGCCTCACTCTCTCCTTTCTCCCTCTGAGACAGAGAGTTTTGCAAGCACGTGTTGGGCCCGCGCCACCTTAGGCGAGCCCGCTCCTCACTCTCTCCTTTCTTCCTCTGAGACAAAGAGTATAGCAAGCTCGCACCAGGCCCACGCCGCCTCAGGCGAGCTCGCGCCACCCCCTTGCGCGCCCAGGCCAGGTTTTCTTCGCTTTTCTCCTTTATGTCAAAAGGTCCAACGAGCATGCTCTTCGATTGCACGCCCACTTGGGGTTGACTGGGTTTTCACTTGGTCTTTGTTTGACTTTTGGGGCATGCTTGCACAAGTGACATTAGTAATGGCATGTTTGTAATTATTTGTAAAGCCTTGTAATAGCGTGATATAAATAGGATTGTGAGGAGAGAGAAAAAAACAAGTAATGTTTTAGAATTTCATTTCYTTTAAGATTGCAATTTCTGATTTTCTTTCAATTGAATCTTCTTCTTCATTTTGTTCTTCGATTTTTAGGAGAGATAGCTCATCTTTATTCATCACAAATTTGCTTGTAAAATCTTCAATACTTGACCAAATATTGCAAATCTTATATCAATTCCATTTAATTTTTCAAGGTGAGTCTAATGGTAACATTAGTTTTCAGTTTTGAGCAAGTTTAATTCATGTCTTTGCCATTTTCATTTTTAAAGGATTTATGGGTCATCTTTTTGAATTTTAATTTTGATTTCTTTTTTTCATATATTGGATCTACAGTAGGGTGTGATTATTTTTATATACTTTTTCCATAATTTYTTTGTAATTCGAAGTAGATATTGAATACCCTATTTTTGTATTCATACTTGTGAATTCATGGCTTGTTCTTTGTTTTCTAGCATTGTTTTTGTTGATTTCTTGATCTTAAGCATGACTTGCGAGTAGTTTCTTAGCCTAGGTAGCTATGGAGCTCTACTATGTTTGATTGATGCCAATATGATATATTAAACTCAATTCATCATTCATTTTCCCCTAAATTGTGGCTTCTTGATCATATTTTGTTTTGGATTTGGCCACACAAGGCTTGATGTGACAGAGATTGCCTTATTTAATCCATTTAAGGGATTGGAGGTTTTAGTAGGATTAGATTGCTTATTCATGACTAGACCTTGTTAGGATTTGAAAGGGACTTCAATTTGAGTTGGCTTGATATGGTTGGATTKATTGGGAGATGATTCCATCCATTTTCCTAAGATAGAGTCACAAGTGCATTAACATTGATTTAAGGTAATCCTTTTTTATTTGCATTGATCATATGTATGGTTGGGCAACCTAGTGATCCTAGGTGATTTGTCCTTTGGTTTTAAAACTTCAATTTCCTTAGCTTACAACTAGTTTTAGCTATTTTCAATCCCCATTTTTTATTTTACACCCCCAAATAATTTAATTTGATTCCAAACTCAAGCAATACCCTAGCCTCTCATAGGTTCGACTTGGAATTACTAACAATACTAAGTGTGGTTGTTAGTTCAATTTTAAAAATTTTGTTTGTTTGGTGAGTTTTGAATAAATTTCTTAACGACCTTCTCAACACACCGGTCAAATTGGCGCCGTTGCCGGGGAGGCAACATTGTTTCAGCTTTGATTTATTAGTTTTTAATGGTTTTTCAATAAAATCCAAAAACCCAAAAAGATTTTCAACCTTCGCTTGAAGTTGTTTTAGTTACATTTTTTAGAATTTACTTTTCATGCAACATCGTTAGTCTTCAATCATACACTTTAACCTCAAGATCAAAAGGACATTGAGATCAATTCATAAGGCCGGCTAGAAAAAATGGGTTCTAAAGTAAAAGAAGAGATTGAGAACAAGTATTTGTTTGATCATTCAAGTGAGAGTGTGAAAGAAGAGGAAACTTTGGAGGATAAGGAAGAGAAGTTTGAGAATTTTGAGATCAAAGATAGACCACTTACGGATATAGGGACCCCCCGGAGCTTACGCAACAACCAAGGTCATTATACTTCCTACTGTTGAGGGAAACTTCAAAATTAGGCCAAACCTCATTCAATTGAATGAATCAAGGCCATTCCATGGGTTGAAGAATGAGAATCCACACAAGCATTTCAAAGACTTTGAGAAATACGTGGATACAACCAAGGTGAACGYAGTGAGCCAAGAGTGTCTAAGGCTCAAAATTCCTTGTAGATAAAAAGTTATGAGCAAAACAGTAACGAGTATTAGCCTAACCGTATATACGGTAGTGACCTCCGTATATATGGATGGGCCACYTTAGCGATCCGTGTTTAATTATTTGTTCAATCTATCTTTTCTTTCGAGAATTAATATCCTTTTTTTGCATCTAATCTAATATCCAATTAACCTTTATTCACTTGTGGATAAACAAGATTAATCTTCTAGAATATACCGGTTAATTCCAGAATTTTCTGAATTTATTTAATTTCGAAAAATCATTTCGCAAACTTGTAAAAATCACAGAAAATCATAGAAAAATCGGAAAAATAATCTAAAAATATCGGCGAACTCAGAAAAAAGAGAGGAATAAGATGACAAATGAAATTAAAAAAAAACTACGGAAGATATTATAAAAATCCTAAAATAAAGAAAAATGCCCAAAAATAGAAAATATTTAAAATAAATAAAAGTAAGTACTTTCCGCCTATTATTGTGCTCTCAGCATATGATTTCAAACTCAAATTTAATTCAATTTGTGCAAATGGATGTGGTTTAATGGATATGGTTTATGGATTTTGTCGTAACATCCGAAATCAAATCTATTTCGATATATCGTACTTTTTCTCATCGGCTATTTAATTTGGGGAGACACTTTTAGATGTCTACAGTAGTTTGTGATCATTTTGATATTCATTTTGTTGATTTTGGTTGTGATTTGAAATAGAAATTAAATACCTTATTTTTGCATTCATACTTGTGAATTCAAGGCTTGTTCTTTGTTTTCTAGCATTGTTTTTGTTGATTTCTTGATCTTAAACGTGACTTTTGAGTAGTTTCCTAGCCTAGGTAGCTAGGGAGCTCAACTATGCTTGATTGATGCCAATATGATATATTATACTAAATTCATCATCATTTTCCCCCTAAATTGTGGCTTCTTTATCATATTTTGTATTTGGATTTGGCCACCCAAGGCTTAATGTGAAAGAGATTTCAATCCATTCAAGGGATTAGTGGTTTGATTAGGGTTTCTAGCTTAATTMTTCATGACWAAACCTTGTTTGGATTAGAAGGGMASTTTAATTTAAGCTTGGTTTGGTATGGTTGGATGACTTGGGAAATGATTCCATCCATTTTCCCAAGCTACAGTCATAAGTGCACTAACATTGAATTGAGGAAATTCTTTTTGATTTGCATTAATCATAAGTATGGTTAGGCAACCTAGTGATCCTAGGTGATTTGTCCTTTGTTTTTAAAACTTCAATTTCCTTAMCTTACTACTAGTTTTAGCTATTTTTAATCCCTAATTTTGATTTTACACCCCCAAATCATTTCATTCCAAAATCAAGCAATACCTTAGCCTCTCTTGGGTTCAACTTGGACTTACGAACTATAATAAGTGTGGTTGTTAGTTCAATTTACAAATTTTTGTTTGTTTGGTGAGTTTTGAGGCAATTTCTCAACGATCCTCTCAAGACATCGGTCAAGTATGAGGAAAGCTTGAAGGCAACGAGACAACTTAGTGAACGTATCGATCTCAAGCTTTGTCGGGTGATTGAGATAGTTCTCGTCCTATTTACTGCTTTTAATTTTGCTTAATTTGGTTGTGTTGTTGACTTGGAATGTTTCTACATTTATGGGCCTACTTATACTTACATCCTCTAGTCCCCAGCCCTCTGATAGGCTTTGTAATTTATGGTTGCCAGGCTATGGGATGCTCGGGCTCCAATTAGGCCTCAAGAAGCCTTAGTGACCACTCGTAGAGGGATCAGTAAGATGAGTGTCTATACTCCGTCCACTACTGTGTTCTATCTTGGCGAGGGTTGAAAACGCACTCCTTTTGAGTCGCATGAACTAAACCAAAGAGGAGGGTTGCAAATACTATTTATACAGCCTTAACTATTCACTACACTAGTGTAGTGGCAAGTAAAGGGTCGAACCACAAGGAAGGCTTGGGAGAAGTGCTTGAGTAACTCAACTAAGTTTGGGAGTTAAACTAGAATTTTTATTGGAAATAGTTAAAACTAGATGTAAACTTGGGAATAATCGATTTGAAATCAAAAACACTTAGGAACACTAGTTTGCCCAACTATATAATGGATATGTATGCCAATCAAAGTGGTAATCTCAATTCAAGATTAAGGGTAATTGTGATTTCAGTCTAGCAAAATGGTTGGAATCGTCTTTCAAGTCATGCGACACTATCAAACTTGCTCAAACCAAAGTCCCCTTTAAGCTGTCACAAGAAATAGTCAAAAGTTGATTAAACCAATACCCTAAAKAACCCCTCTAGTCCCTTGCAACGGTTGAGCAAGGCAAACTCTCTCTCAAAGCCTTGGGTGGKAAAATCCAAAACCAAGCAAGATTATATCATTTTGGCAAAGATAGTTGAATTGAGATGATTATATAATTTTGGCATCGATTGATTATAGTTGGGCTCTCTAGCATTCCTAAGGAAGTAAACTACTCACAAGACATTGTAGGAAGCATGAAAATAGCCATTGAAGCAACAGAAACCAAACAAAATAGGGTCTTAAGGAACTAGCTCAAATCTAAACCAAAGTAAACAAAGCAAAGTGCATAAGACTCATAAACACTAGGGGATTCTAACTATCAATAGAAGAAATCAAAATTGAAAGCAATAATGAAGACCTACAAAACCCTAGAATTTTAATTATGCTAAAAACACGAAGTAAACAAAATTGAAACTAAAAACAAATGCTAGAAATAGAATGACCTCGAAAAATTAATTGAAAAGCATGTAAGACTTGCAAGAAATGATTAAGAATTGAAGAAACTAGAGCCAAATTAGTGTCAAGCACACTAACTTTCTCTCTCCAAAAATAAAAACAATGAAGATGATGAAATAAAATTGTTTGAGAGAAAACTAAAACTAGAAATTCTYATTGCTACTCACTACTTACTTCCTACTACTCTCTAACTACATACTACTACCTACTACTTGTTTCACCTAAAAGTATATATACAAARTTAATACAAAGCTTATAATAATTACGAAAATGCCATTACTAATTTCCACATGTGCCAAATACTCCTGAAAGGTCAAGTCAACGCTGGTAAAAACATCTAAAAGTAAACAAATTTTGAGCGACACATAGGCGCGGGCCCATGTACGGGCCGAGGCGCGGGCAAGCAGGAGTATGCGCAGGTGCTAAAAAATGCTATTGGAAAAGCTGAAGACGTGGGCCGTAATAGGATGCATAGGCCGAGGCGCAGGTTAACCATTCCATGCGTGCACGCTCGAAAACGCTACTAGAAAAAGAGTGGAGGAGGCTACAAGCGCGGGCCATATGCGCAGGCCCATGTGCGAGCCAACAGGTGAGGCGCGAGCCAAACTCCACATGCGCGCACACTRGTTTTCACTTCTGGAATTGAGGGAGTCTCTACAAGCGCGGGCCATGTGCGCACCCCCATGCACAAGTCAGCTAGAGGGGCGCGGGCCATGGCGCAGACAAGACTAGGGAAGGCACGGGCGCTRGTTTTTGCTTCACTACTACAGTTTAAAGCTAATGCAACAGTTAGTGCTAAGGTAACAGTCAAATGCAACGATTAGTGCTAATGCAATATTTTAATGCAACAATTAGAGCCAATGCAATAGTCTACTACAACAGTTCGAGTTAATGCAACAGTCTAATGCAACGTTTTAGATAAACCGTTGCAATAGATAACTTAATGCATTAATTTTTAACCCTATGACAACGGTTGCGTTACTTGCCTAATAACCGTTGCATTAGATTTTCATTCAAAGATAATTGAGAATAGGCGCCAATATTCCCTCCCAAACATTTCATTTAATTTTGTTTCCCTCTCACACTTTTATTTTCCTCTCTCTTTAAATAAAACAAATCCATGACAACTTCACTCTAAACCCTAATTTCATTGCTTCTGATTTATTGCGCCAGCTTCATTGCTCCTCAATTATGTGATTCGAATTCTCATCAATATACTTTAATCTTCGATTGAAATTGTTGCCATACTTCTCGTTGGATTTCACCCCCTCTTCCGTCGTTCCTATATGCTAGACGGTGCAACTGCCACCGCGATTCCTCCAGCTCGTCGCACTTCCCCTTTCTCGACATTGTTGCCTTGCTTCCCCCRACTTGACACCGCCACGGTGCCTTCCCCTATTTGACACGGCTGCTACGCCTTCCCTGTTCGACACTACTGCCGCTACTCAAAGTATGTTCTCCTTTCAAGTGCTTTTAAGTTTTTTAAACTAATTAATTGTTCTGATTTCACTTAAACCTTAGGATCATTGAAATTAATTAGAGTTTCTTTTTGTGTTTTACTTTTATAATTAGAGTTTAATTTCTTCAATAATCTAGGGTATATAAGTGTTATAGAATAGTTGCTCACTAAGTGTTTGATTATATGTTGAAATGAAAATCTTGTTGTTTTGGGCTGATTATGGTTAATGTTTTCTAATATACTGCTGCTTTGGTTATTTTGACTATCTCAATCACTATATACTTACATGAGCTCTAGTTGATAGGGAAATCGTTGTAGTTGATGGTGTTCATGTTAGTAATAAAGCATTTCTTATTCATTTGTAACTACAGAATCTGTTTTCTAAGTTTCGCAATTATGTGGCCTTGTTTAGCTCTAGGTGTCTTCATGAAAGTTGTAGATCTCAAAAAATTAGTGAATTTAGACTCAAGAATAACTAGATTTTGAGTTGTATGCTATGCAATATGCCTTCTGCAATGTTTATTGTGTTGTTGTGGTTGCTTTTCTTATTCTGCTGTTGTCGTTGCTTATCGTATTGTATTCTTGCTATTGTGGTTGCAGATTCTGGTTTGAAAGTGTACTTTGTTGAATGTAGATTGGCAATKAATAGATCATAGGCTCCCTAGTAACCTTATCTATAGTTTGCGAAGAATAGCAATGAGGTAAACAAAATTTATAGAGTAGCTTTGGGTCCATGTTATTAATGGAGCTAAAGTTGTAAAATCGAGTCGAATTTGAGTTAACCATTTCTAGWGAAATTTAGAGGAGCCATAAGTTCCATATTCTTTAAAAGTTAAGAGGTTGAGAAGGTTAGCTACAGTCCATATGGGAAAAAGCTATATGCATGATAATTGTTTAGAAAGTTTGTTGATGTAGCATAGATGCTTGGATAGAATGATTGATTTGGTCTCTTTCGATTCCTTAAAGCAATTCCATTTGATGTGTCTAGGTGGTGGGCTGAAGTTACACATGGACCATATGAGGTATGAAGCCTTTTGTTCTCTACATGTTTAAGTACCTAGAATTGTGTTTTGTAATATGTGAGGTATTGGTGGGTGTACGGGCGCCGGGGCGTCACCGGGCCAGACTGGGTTCGATCCCTCTACTCCGAGGGGTATAATTTATGGGCGGCTCGGCTTGTTTGCTAGAATTGAATTCTTGCTTTTTGCATATTTTGAGTATGCATGGAGTTGTGTGTTTATACTCGAAATGAGTAAAGGAAGTCGCCACCGCACTTCTTTTGGGATGCTGCGGAACCCGTTTTAAGCCTTGATTACAATTGCATAAAGTAAGACGAAGGACTCCATGTCTGGTAGTGCACCAAAGTTCTGGATTAGGGGACAAGGGTAAGGGTGAAGTCTGTCTCTTATACACATCTAGATGTGTATAAGAGACAGGTTGTTATTAGGGGACAAGGGTAAGGGTGAAGTAGTGCCCCCCCCCCCCCCCCGCGTTTAGCGGCCGCTACTCAGTTATTGCGAGTTCATTATCGAGAAGACAACAACAAACATGTTTTCGTATTAAACACTAAACATGCAAAGTTACTAGGCGGGTTGTTTAACAGAATACTATGCAAATAGTGTCTAGTTTGTTGTGGCATGTGTTGTTAAATCCGTATTACAAGAGCCTAATGTCGGTTGCCCATAGTTAAAGCATATTACGGGTGTGGGACAAGCATGCAAGCACTCGTGCGAGGAATTGAAAACTATGCCTTAAGGTTTCTTTAAATTTGAATTGCCAAGTTGTTATTAGTCAATATTATATGCAAAGTTACATAGAAAGTCAAATCTTTAAACAAGCATGCAAAAGGGGGTTTAGAATTAAGACGTTGGCCTCAAACCTACGTCGCAACATGATCTCGAAGACTAAGGACGTAGCTTCGGACCCTTAGGAACCCTTGTCGAGACTTAGAACTCTTAAAACCTCCTAGATCTAATGCAAAAGAGTTGGAATGTGTTTAAATGTCTTTATGTGTGTATGAGACAATATTTGAGGAGAGAGAGAGAGAGTGTGTGTGTGTATGAGAGGCGGGCAGCCGTCCCAAAWGTTGCAAATGAATGAGGGGGGTTTCGTATTTATAGGCAAGGGCTAAAATCAACTAAAAAAGGCAAAAAACTGGGCGTAATTACGCCCAAAACTGGGCACAATTGCGCCCAGTATTTGCCTGATTCTTGCCGATTTGCCTTGCCTTAAATAGGGAGATCGTATAAAATAAAATCGTGATAAAATCAAATAAAATATGTGTGTGATTTTATATGATTGCAACTGATTATGTTGCGATCCTCGCGATATTTAGCTTCCTCAGGACGCTTGTCTCGAGGCAAAATATCCCCGCCGAGTGGCCCGCTTTGCTCGGTTTTGCGTTTTTGCTTAAGAAATTCATAAATATTAAGCCATAAATCGAAAAATTATCGAAAAAACATGTAAGACTTCCTTGTGAAATGTAGTATTTTGTGTTACAATTTGGTGAATTTTGGAGCTYTTTTGATAATTTAATTAATTATAGTAAAATTAATTAAATTGCTAGAAACTCTGAAAAAACGCGAATATGCTTGGAAAAAATCTAAAAAATGTCTAAAAATAAGTTTAAATTATTTGAAAATTAAAAATTACTTTTCGAGGTGKTAAATGCCTTGAAAACATGCTCGGTGTAACGGAACATTCCTTTTTTAGGGCTTATCAAGGTCCTAACTCTCTCGATTTGACTTGTGTGTTGCAAGGGGTATCTTATCATTAGCCGTCTTGGGGTAAGGAGAATTTTTTGGTATCTACAGTGGGCGATTGGTTTTTATTACCTTCTCATAACTTTGTTCATTTCTGAGGACACCATGTCATCTACACGTACACTTGTGTTGTTTCAATGAATTCCTTAGAATTGGATAATTTCAATCTTGTGAGTTTCCAAAGGGCATGGAGGATATGTTTCTAGAGTAAATAATTCTTATTATATTCCTATGAATAATACTTTTAAAATTTATAACATTCCCTTTGATGCTWTTGATATTGCAGCAAAAGGATGTAGCTGCTATGTCATTCACACCTCAGTTATTCAYGTAGTTGATGCGGCGTTCCTCAAAATCTCGTGTTGTAGATGAGCTTGAGCTTACTCCACAGGAGGAACATATCACTTGGCTTTCTTTCTCTGCAGTCGAAGAACACTTCCACTAGAGGTAACACAAAACATGTGTTGATTTTGCTATGGAAGTTCTTGATAGGTTTAAAAGTGGTAAACATAATAAAACAACCGCTAAATATAAAAAGGAAAAATGGAATTAAATAATCCGAACTTTTGGCCTTCCGCTCAAAATAGTCTCAACTCAAGTTTATCTCAGAATAATCCCTATTTGCACCCTCATCTTCCCAAAACGATCCTTTTAACCCTCTACCTGTTCAACAGGTTATTTTTATTTTCTTTTTTCTTTTTTAACTCCCCTAATTCCCCTAAACCCACCCTCACCTTATCTCTCCTCTCTCCACTGCAACCCAACTCCACCACCTGCCACAACTAGCAACGCCAACACCACCCCCTGCCCCAACTAACCAAACCAGACCACCCAACCCTCACTGCCACCCACAACCCACCATAACCACCACCACAATACACACACCCACTCACACTATCACAAAATTGAAACCCACGTACACCAGCGCTTAAACGGAACCAACATCAACAAATCCGAAATACACCACCGCAAAATCTAACCCCGAGTTATTGCGATTGAGGGTGATATGTGATTTGCGACTGAGGGCGGTCGATATTGAGTGAGGGATGATAGGGTTGTGATGTTGGGAGGTCGATTGGCGAGAGGATGWTGTGTGAATTTGGGAGGGTGGTTGTGCGAATCTGAGAGGGTGGTTGTGTGGGGTTTGCGCAAATTTGAGAGGGTTGTTGGAGTTTGTGCGAGGGTGGGTGTGGTGGGAGTTTGTGGCAGTTGGTGGTGTTGGGTTGCAGGTGTTGGTGGTGATTTTGTGCGAATTTATGTGGTACAGGGGTGGTGGTGGGTGCTGAATCGTTGTTCTGTGGTGGTGTGGGTGTTCGGTGGTCCGGTGGTGGCAGCGGTGTTCAATGGTGCTGCAAGTGCGCTGCTGGTMGTGGTCTGAAGGTTAAGTGGAAGGTGGTGGTATGAGGATGAATGTGGTGCGAGGAGGGTGCGYTTGTAGCTTGGTGTGGGTGGTGGTTATGGCAGGGCTGGTGGTTGAAGGCTCGTTAATAGAAGATTAGGGGTTAAAATAGGATTATTAAGAATTAAATCGCAGATCAGATTAATTTGAGAAGAGAGGCTAAAGCTGGGATTATTAAATTCAATTTTTCCTAAATTAAAAACAAACAAAGAGGTCATAGTCATCATCGTCTTGGTTTGATGTTTTCTCGAAGTTTGAAGCTCCACTTCTTAGTCTAYAACTTGACACAGGTTAAAGTTTGAACTAGCATCTTTTTAGCTAGCCACATCAATCACATCATCTTGTCACCCCTAATCACAGATTGAGTCTTTTTTGTTTTGTAGATCCCAAGGCTTTCTTTCTACAACCCTGAGGACTCTCTTACTCATCCTAATGCAATCATGCAGTCAGGCTCTTACTCATCTAGTTAAAATTGCACATCAGTCAGCTCCAACATGTCGTGCGGGTTTTGCTTCAACACTGTCATGTCTAGTACATCATAAACTCCCCAAAGTGTGGGGGGCTTACATTAGTAGATAAGTCCTCATTCCTTTTTCCTTTCTTGAAGGAGAAGTAAAACTCGGGTTCTTGACTTGAGTGGTCACAACCAAATCTAGAAGCAGCATACATGACACATCAATGGTAACTCTAATAAGGTCTCCTTACATGCAACTAAATCTACAAGGCATGGTCACAGCTTATTCGGGGCTCTACATTGGCATAGGGGTTCTCATTCCAACAACGCACTCTTTTTCTTAGGGAGCACCAAACTTAAGTTCCTGATTTAAGTATTAATCTTTGTTAGGTGTTGAGCCCCAAGTAAGCATCACTAATTAAGAAAATGTGCTACTACTTGTGCCTTACAAGTCTTYAGATGATCTTCGCACCACCACTCCGATTCATTAGGGGCTTACAACAAAAGAAGCAAGCTCCTTACATTTGAAGCACACTTAACTTCACTAGATCAAGGATTTTGGGCGCTTCCTGTGTCGAGAACATATTCGTCCCCCTTGCTTGACCAATACCATGTTCTTCAACAAGTGATAGAGTCAAGTGAATGACTTGAGTCAGCAGCAAGTCTCAGCATATCAAAATTGYGGGGCTCGTAGCAGAAAGGGAAAACCTACATGCAGCCCTTGATACTTGCATAATCACTCCTGAAGCACTAAGCATGAAAGGATTAATGAAGATTCAGCAGTACACTAGGTGCAAGTCCTTGCGGACCCTACAACTACAACAAGTGCGAAACATCTCAAAACCGCAAAAGGCTCCACAAAAACTGAAACTCCCAGCGCCGTAAAGGTTCATCTACAACATCATCACAACACAATAGGCATGTCATCATAATTTGGGGGTGCTATCATTGCACTAATGATTGCCCGKAAATGAAGCTTTCATCTCAACATGTTGGAGCCTTGAGCCAAAAACTTGCATATATTTTCAAAATCACATCAACGTGTATTTGTTTCCTTGACTAAGTGTCTAATATAATAAAAGTAATTGCATTACACAATATGTTGCACTATATTCCTTGCTTAATAGGTCTAAGTCGAGTTGACTTGTGAGTCCATAGTCAAAATACAAAGTTGCAAAAGAGTCAGGTCAATGCATCGTGTCGCATATAAGTTGCACACATAGAGTTAGTCAACTCACAAAAGTGCCGATACAAAGTCAAACAAGTCAACTCAAGGTAAAGTCCTAAAACAAACTAATACAAAGCTAGGGTCCACCTATATGTACAAATTTTGCAAGTACATAGCCAGGGGGGGCTAACCCCAAAGAAAAGTAACTCACGTTGTCACTCGCATCTCACAACTCAACACATCGAAGCTTCATTTAAGCTACAATCCAACACCTCACATCGACAATGGGTCACAACATCTACACATGCATTAGGCTCTTGGGCTAGCAAATAAGGATTGGCTTCCTGAGCCAGGCACAATGTTATGGTGGCRGAGTTCTAAGCATRAATCGGCTCTACCAAGTAAACATTCTGAAGATACCAATACAAGTGCAGGAATGCCCTATTCCTTCTTCAATCCAAAGCATCACCATTGCAAGATGTCATGACATACATTTTACAAGAGACAATCATCATAGTCTAGCGTAGAGTAAAAGTCAAATGCAAAGAACAAAGTGAAAGTCGAAGCTGATGTAAAAGGACTCCCAATTAAGGTACAATAATTCCCCAACAACAACATTGAATCAGTCGAAACACTTGAAATTGACTCAATTAAAGTTGAATCAGCGTGCTGTGTGGGTTTTCTCAGTTTGTCATTAGACGAGATTGCATTGTCGTATATGAAGAAAGAGTGAGGAAGTTTTCCAGTCGTGGGTTTTCAATCCATTAGTGGGTTTTTCAATCAATTAATGGGTATTTTGTTTTAAGTGTTTTGGATTTTCTATTTTTTTGAGAAAATAATTGATGAAGTCGGTTAAAACTGATTGAAGATAAATCGAGGGAAAATCCCAAACAACCTTACCATTGAAATCACAAAAAATTGAGTAACACATAAATGTTTCTAGCAAGATATAAGAAAGGAGTAACACACTACACATTCAATTCGAGAGGTATGATTATTTGACTGCCAGTAAATCTCATGGCCATTATCCCTATCTAGAAATGCATAAAAAAACAAGGTATACACATATTTGGAGAAGAAGTAACACCAGAAGGAACATGAATAGACAAGGCAACAAACAATAATCTCAAAATCACACATATATGCAGTCATGTAAAAATAGCTAATAATTTTAGCATGTCATGAGCGCAGACTCAAAATACTTTTGTATATTTATTCTATTTTTTGTTAAAATTTAATTTTATTTCTTTTTATATTATATTTAAGGGAAAAAAATAGGTGATAAAAGCCACGAATTATTTTTTTAAAAAAAGCGGGAAATAGCTTTTAGCGACCAAAAATCGGTCGCTAATTACTTATTCCCCTCCAAAAAAATGGAGGGAATAAGTAATTAGTGACCGATTTAGCGACCGAAAATCGGTCGCTGATTACTTATTCCCTCCAAAACAATAGTGGGAAAAGGTATTTAGCGACCGAAAATGCATCAGTTTCTAATTAATTATTTCCTCCGTTTTTTCATCCRTTTTTCCAGTAAAAAAAAACAGRCGCAAATTCTGTTGCTAATATCTTAGCGACTGATTATCGGTTGCTAAATTTTTTTTTTCGACTGACGTTAATGACCGAAAATCGGTCACTAATTGCCGTTAATGTTGGTCTCCCGAACCAGTTTTTCTTGTTGTGTCAGTTCCTGTGCAGGTACAGGAGTAGGGCAGCAGCGTGCCTTAGAGATTATGTCTGTATAGCAGCAACAGGTTTGGTGTGCCTCGAACCCGGTGGAGATTAGTCCTTTGGGTGTGTCTCCTACTGGTCAACCTATCACATTGCGTGTTGATGATAGTGGGGGTGTGATGCCGTTCGATCAAGGAATTCTAGGTGTGGCCGCTCCCTTAAATTGATTGTTGCCTCCTTAACTAAAATTAATTTTCTCATTTTGATTGTTAATTAGGCATTTGTTAATGTTACCTTTTAAAATACAGTGATCAAAATACATCATACATTGAAAAATAATTGTACTATGAACATTTGAAAGCTTAGATTAGTAAGTTTTACGGTCTTCAACAATGTCATCGGAAATTGCACTCGAATTAAGATATGAATCTTAGTTTTATTGTATTTAAAATCAAACTTGCATCGATAATGTTATTCGTGTGGTGAATTTATGAGCAACCAGCTTTTCTATATACTATCATCGAGCACACCGTCCGAGGCACCGCGGCGCAGTGCATGGCTAGTATATATGCATATACATATAAGTACTTTTGAAGGCAACCATAATATGTGTGACCTATAATGATATTTTTAGAGGCATACATAATTCAGTGTTATTAAATGGTAATTTAGCTGCAACCGCATTTTATTTGATGCTATATAATATTTAGAGGCAAACATAATCTAAATGAGCAAATGGCTTTTAGAGGCATTCATAATATAAGTAATGCTAAAAAGTAACTTTAGAGACAACGATAATCTATTTGATGCAAAAAAAAATTTGAGGCAACACTATCTACAAGTTGCTAAAAAGTTTTTAGAGGCAATCATAATATAATGGATGCTAAAGAGGTAACTTTAGAGGCAACCATAATTCATGGGATGCTAAAAATGTTGTTTAGAGACATCCATAATTTAGGTGATGCTAAGAAGTTAATTTTAGAGGCAACCAAAATTTATTTGATGCTAAAAAATTATTTAGAGACAACCAAAATCTATATGTTGCAAAAAATGTGGTTTTAGAGACAACAACTTTGACATGTTACAAAATACACTTTTAGGGCAAAGAAAAATAAACGCCCCAGGCTGTTGCCTCTACTCTAAATTTTGTTGTAGTGAACTTTAGCAAAAGACATTATTACACAATGTTAAGTAAGGAAACTTCCTTGATAGCATAGCCAAAGAGGAGATAAGAAGGCATAAGTAGATCAAGAAAGCACCAACAAAAGTATCGCAATGTTAAGTGAAGAAATGTTCGTGGATGAACGCAGCAGAAAGGAGATAGAAAGCTAAACAAATCAAGCAACAAGCATCCGAATATGAAGTTCCAGAAGATGTGAAGTTCGTGAACATGAAGTTGTGAAGAGTCATTTGAACGTGAAGTTTGTGAAGAATCATCTGAACGTGAAGTTCATGAAGGACCATCTGAACGTGAAGTTCATGAACGTGAAGTTTGTGAAGAGCCATCTAAACGTAAACGTGAAATTCATGAAGAGCTATTTGAACGTGAAGTTCGTGAAACTCCACTTGAACGTGACGTTCGTAAAATCATTTTAAGTTAGACACAAGAGCACTAGGTTCTTAAGTGGAGATGAAGATGCGAGTATGACCCATATGAAAGCACAAACAATTAAACAAATGTGTCAAAATTGTAAACAAAAATGAAGAAGTAGTAAGTAGCTAGATTCTAAAATAAGGATGAAAGCYAAAGCTACWAAACAAAAGCAATGAAGTTTCAAACGAGGACAAAGGCATAAAAATATTTTTTGCTCTCACGACAACAACAAAAGAATGTTCGTACTCTCTAACCATGGCAAAGACAAAATTGGATGAAAAGAAAAAATCAAGACATGTAGTTCCAAAGCATGAAGTTCTATGTGAATGTGATGTTCGTGAAATCCTAAAGTGTGAAGTTCAAAATCAAGCACGTAAAGGTGTGAAGTTCCAAAGGTGCGAATGAAATGTTCTCAAGTGAAAACAAAGGCGAGGATGAAGTCATCAACTRCYCATGAAGCAAACAGCAACAAAGGCACAATTACAAAATTACCCAGTGAAGAAAGGAATGCGAAKAAGAACAAGGGCGTAACCGTAACAAATATTTTCAAAGAGAACCAGCAAAAGTCACAAACAACAATAGCACATGAACTAGGGAGATAGCATCAAGAATTAAGAATCAAGCATCAAGTAAGCAAGCAACAGCAACRGTAGGTGCAGGTAAAACTAACGCATTTGTTTTGCAGGTACCGGCTAATTTGGCTATCGTTTTATAAGACTTTCGTCTCTAAAAACTCAGCCAAAGTGGGGGCTTCTGTATATACCTACTTTTCTCCCTAGCCTAAGAAGGCTAATGATAAGACACCCCTTGCAACACACAAGCTGAATTGAGAGAGCTAGGATCTTAACAGAACATACGAATG
This sequence comes from Bassia scoparia, assembly GCA_008642245.1. NCBI lineage: Eukaryota > Viridiplantae > Streptophyta > Magnoliopsida > Caryophyllales > Amaranthaceae > Bassia > Bassia scoparia. The sequence continues at coordinate 73,272 of SNQN01000162.1, forward strand.
CCAAGTTTTCACTACACCAGGCACATTTCGCAACACAAAGCACCCTTAAAATAAGTTTTAACTTTCAAATAATTTTAACTTACTTTTAAACATTTTTCTACAATTTTTCTGAATTTTTCTGGATTTTTCTAAAGCATCTTTAGCATTTTTTGGAATTTTAGGCACCTTTAATACGGATCTAAATAACACATGTCGCAACAATAAATCAGTCCTATATGCAACTATTTATGTCAAACAACCCGCTAAGTAGTTTGCATGCTTAGGGTTAAAGCAAAAATATCTTTGTTGTTGTCTTTTTGACAATGSACTCGCAATGATCGAGTAGAGGCCGCTAGATGCGAGGGGGCGTTGTGCACTATTATGCCCTTACCCTTGTCCCTAATCTAGACCCTTGGTTCCTAACCAAACATGGAGTCCTTTGCCTTGCTTTATGCAATTATAGGCAAGGCTTAAACAAGGTTCCGCAACTTCCCGAAAGATGAGCGGTGGTAACTTTCTTTACTCATTTCGAGTATAAACACACAACTCCAAGCATACTCACACTATGCAAACGCAAGAATTCAATTCTAGCAAAAAACGGAGTCATCAACTTATTGTACCCCTCGGAGCWGAGGGATKGGTCCCAATCTGACCTGGTGACTCCCCGGAGACCATGTCATATGCCACGTGTCTTGGAACCGTATATATGCATATGCTAGTGTATATATGGTTAATATTAGCGTATATACGATTATATGGACCATATATAGGTTCTAATTTCGGATATATACGCCTATCTTTCATCTTAAAACGACTTATATCCATCTTTYCGACCATATAAATAGCCCAAAAGCCCCGTGATTGCTTCCAACTTTGAATTAACACTCTAAGACTCTCCGAAAGCTTGGAATTGTGTTCGTCATGGCTGTTAAAGGAGGATTCTCTCTTGATTCTTGGATTCGTGATATGTCCAATTTGGCCAAAGGTGAGATTCGCGATCACCATTGCAATATTCTATTGAATTTAAGGTTAGTGCGACTCGATATGTCTTTCTTACATGCCGCAATAAGGTATTAGAATCCTAAAATGCACTCTTTTCGCTTTGATTATAATGAAATGACTCCTTTGCCTAAATAAATAAGTYCGATTATTTCTTAGCCTAATGATTTTCCGCCATGTTCCCCAACTTAGCTAAATTTTTCTATCCATTCTTTGAGAATATTTTGGGTATTGGAAGACATAGAATTTCTGAAATTGTGCACGACCATGAAGTTGACWTGTTGAAACTTGTTGACCACTTTCGAACCATGGGTATGATTAGGGTGGCTCATAGAAGGCGAGCCCTTACCTTTTGCTTGTTTTATCTCTACTTTTTCCCTCATAAGTTTGAAAATTCGAGTTTTGCACCTATGACTGCTATTGCTAAATAACGTGAAGTTGGGTGTTCGCCATCATTGTTTTGTTGTGGAGAACTTTTTCTTGCATTGGATGATCACAAGAAGYATCCAGGCTTTTCGATTACTTGTTGCACTTACATATTGCAAGTAAATTTACATTCTTTAATACGTTAATTAAATTAGTAATTTTGTGTTTTTTTCATGTTTGTAATATGCCTTCGTTTTATTTATTTTTGTTAGATGTGGTTGATGAGACATCCGACTTTCATTGCACATCCTAAAAACATGGAGTCTTACAGCACTAAGAGTTACTACACTCACAAGGGATTGTATACGTCCTGTTTTGATGATGGATGGGTTCAATACTTTACAAGTAAAGAATTRTCGATTCGTTGGGTCGTTCCATGGTGGGATATTCAAAGGATGATGACTTCAGACGATGGGAGGGCTTAACAATCAGTGGATTGTGGACATTTAGCTTTTACTTTCCTACGATAATGATGAGATAATAAGGTAGGAAGCAAGTAATTCCGGATCGTGATACTTGTGGGCCTACTAATCGAACTATTTTGGGTCGATACTTGAAAAGATAGGGTGATTTTTGGATTGCTCAACCTAAGCTTGATGTGCTAGACTTGGATGACATGACGCAACGACCTCTCGTTTCTACAAGAAGTGGATGACATCGACTAATGCGATGGCTCGTGCTGATTATAGAGCTGTGGAGAGGAATGACTTAAATAGAAAATTACCTTTGGAAATTGACAATACTTCTGAGCCTATCCCCAAACGTTAAAAAAAACCAATTCTAACTCAGTCAAGGACAAATTAGGACCACAAACTGCACCAATTTGGAGTTGATTGGGTCCACTTGATGTGGAAGCTCCAAAGAAATCTAAGGCACTAGTTCGAGGGAAGACTATGCCTAAGAAGAGAGTATGAAGGAGGTCTGATGTGAGGGAAAATGTGGCTAGCACGAGTGGTGTGGACAAGGAATAAGAGAAGGCTTCAAACGTGACGGAAAAAGACAAGATGGACTGACTGCTTTAGTTTACTACTATTAATTGTAGGCGTCGTCTTTTATTATACGAATTATTTTTATGTGAACTCAATTATTAAGATTTGAATGAGACTTGAATGTTATTTTCATTATAAACATTTATATCATTGTCATTGTTTATAAAACATTTAGAATTTTGCAAATAATTCCAACTTTTAGATTATTATTTTCATCAATATTTACATGAATGAAGTTGGGAAAATGGGGGAAATTTTATTAATGGGGTCGCACTTCAATAAAGTTGCCTACGTATCCAATATGGAATCAMGCCGCTTGTAGTTCATTAATTCATGGAATAAGTCTAAATATTTGTCATATTTTTCTTGATTATATGTAGCATTTCTTGAGTCTAAATTTTCTATTTAASTCATTCCTCTCCGTAGCTCTATAATCAGCACGAGCCTTCGCATTAGTCGATGTCATCCACTTCTTGTAGAAATGAGAGGAATCCTTGCCCTTGGGAATGAAAAGAGATCTCTGGTCAGCCCTTTATTACCCTTAAGTGGAACACCAGGGGTTAGGGGATTAGTCATTGTTGTCGGCGGTGGATACTCTAGTTATTCGCAAAAAAAAAGCGAGAAACAATATTTATCTCAATGAATTTTGCCACATGTTTAACTTMAAGAGTTACATATGACGCCGCTTCCACCCATTTTGTGAAGTAATCGATTGAAACTAAAATGAATTCATGTCCACCTTGACCTGGAGGTATGAATTTCCCAATTACGTCAATGCCCCAAGTTAAAAACGGCCAAGGGGAGGTAAAGGTGGAAAGAAGTTATGGTGGTACGTGTTYCAAGTTTGCGCTCTTTTAACATGTGTCACACCTTTTGACAAAATCATGAKAAACCATTTCCATTGTTATCTAGTAATAACCGAGGGTGATGATTTTTCATGCCAACATTTTACCACTCATGCACGTATTACATACTCCAGCATGTACATTGAACATGATTGCTTTGGCATCTTCTTATGTGGTGAAGAGCAATAAGCGACCACATTATCCCTTCCTGTGTAATTCTCCTTCTTGCAAAATGTATTGGTGATCGACATTTGGATGCATAGGGAGGATACTCATTGTATTGCAACAACTTCAAAATGTGTTAGTGCCAAGGATCGTCTTCTTCACTCCTTAAAGGACATTGTTATTCATCATCTAATGCATTGACATGTGCTGGAGCTTGTTGCCTTTCGATGACTAAGGGAATGTGTGTTAATATACTTCGAATTCAAATCATTGAAGCCAAACGAGCCAAAGCATTTGCAAATTGGTGATCTTCTCGACGAAGATAAGTGTACTCTATCTCCTTAACATCTTGAACGATCGTCTCCAAATATGCTTGATAAGGTACCAATCTTTCATTCCTAACTTTCCATTTACCTGAAATTTGATTGATGATTAAGGATGAATCTCCATATACCCTTAGCTTTTCTATTACGAGGGCTACGTCTACTTTCAGTCGGATTATGCAAGCTGCGTTATTCGTAACATAGAAATCGAATTTCACAAAAACTGGTGTATCCAATTTCGCTCAAGGCTTTGCTTCCAATTGAATTACTTATCACAACAAAAGAGATCGTTAGCATTGACAATTATGATTAAAACAATTGCGATAAAGAGAAAATGATTAAAAAACGAATGAATTTACATGATTGAAATTCAAAAGGTAGACTTTTCAAAGCATCTTCAACAACAAATAATCTTCCATTTAAAATGAMTTTAGCAAATGATTTAAAACTCAAATAATCATGTGTACGGGCGCCAAGGCGTCACCGAGTRGAAATGGGTCCGATCCCTCTACCCCACAGGGTATAATAAGTTAATGACTCGGATTTTGCTAGAATTGAATTCTTGCATTTGCATAGTATGAGTATGCTTGGAGTTGTGTGTTTATACTGGAAACGAGTAGAGGAAGTCACCAACGCACTTCTTTCGGGAAGCTGTGAAACCCGYTTTCAGGCATGCCTATAATTGCTTAAAGTAAGGCGAAGGACTCCATYTTTGGTAGTGAACCAAAGGTCTAGATAGGGGACAAGGGTAAGTGTGAAGTAGTGCACAACACCCCCTCGCATCTAACGGCCTCTACTCTGTCATTGGGAGTCCATTGTCAAAAAGAAAACAACAAAGATATTTTCGTTTTAACCCTAAGCATGCAAATTACTAGGCAGGTTGCTTGACAAAAATATATGCACGTAGGACTAATTTGTTATTATGACATGTGTTGTTTAGATCCGTATTACAGGTCCGTAAAAGCGAATTTGTCAAAGCATTAATCTTATTAGGCGTGAGAACATGCAAATTTCCGAATAGGCCCTCCGCGGCTTGTTGGAGTTGTCCGATGTGCAAATTTGACTYCATGAGCAAGAATAAGAGCCTAAGGGTTGTAGAAAGAAAGGCTTGAGATCTACCAAACAAAAAGGACTCAATTTTGTGATTAGGGGTATCAAGATCAGGGGATTGATGTGGCTGGCTAAGAGATGTTGGTTCAATCTCGAGTRATGTCAAGTTCTAGACTAAAAAGAAGTCTTGCTTCAAACTTCTAGAAAAATAAAACCAACACAATGACCTCTTTGTTTGTTTTGATTTTATTAATTTAGTTGAACCTCGGGAAAAGGTTACCTACGTATCCAAGTGGAATCAGARCGATTGTAGTTCATGAGGTCGTGTGTGCTGGTGATGCCAAAATTTGTCTAAGACGAGACCTTGGGGGAATTGGCCTATCCAGGCTTGGAAATGCTCATTTGCAGAGGGCTTTTTAGGTTATAATGTAGGCTGGGTGTGGGGTGTYAGGCTTTTGGCGAACTTGCTYCAATGTAGGTACGCCTTTGCTTTAACTTTGGTTGTTTCTTTTGCAATGTGTGAAGCTGGGTCTAGACATTACCACTCTTTGTTGCTGAAAATTTTCCTTTTGACTTTTTTGTTGGCTCTCTTTTTTTCTCTTTTTCTGTATTTTTCTAAACCACGGGTTGTTTTTGGTTTCTACTTRGTTTTGCATTGCTTCGTGCCACTTTGGCACCATGGAGGGTAGGACAATCAAGGTGTGAAAGAAATTGGTTGCTTGTGTATTTTTTGCATAATAAGGCTCAAATGGGTTGCAAAGGACATTGCTTTGTTTTGTACTTGTGATAGGGTGCATGGAGGGAGAAGGATGTTTTGGTGAACTACGAAAGAAGGCCTCTCGAGCATGTCTAATTTATTCAAAATTTATTTTTTTTGCTTTTATGTAAGGTCATGTGTTGATTAGTATTTCATCATCGAAGTTGAAGCACATGCAAGGCTAAGAATGTAAAAGAAAAAGGGAATTTATTATTGTGGAAGGCTAATGACAATGACAAGACTTTATCCTAGTTGACATAGACTCGAAAATATAAAAGAAAAAGGAAAATGACAGTCTAAGTGGAGGCACTCTCGGACTCAACCTATGCTAGACATTAATTGACTCTCGCTCATATCGCCATCTTGCTTTGAACTGCGAGRGRTGTGAGTGAATGCTTTGCTTCATATGCTAAGCCTCTTACCATCGGGAAAGATAGGAAGGCGTCCATCATCAGTGGCATGATGTGCTATGTCTTTGAGCTGGTAGCATTCTTCGTTTGCATGGCCATTGACTCTATGATACTTGCAATATTTGTTGGCCTCCCACCATCTTAGCCTTTTTACTATGGGTGGAGGAGGAGTAGGGCTAATGGGATCAAGAAGCCTGCTTGCATATAGATGATCGAATGCTTGGGTGTAAGTGTTGCCATAAGGAGCGCACACATGTCCTTCCTTGACTTTGGGAGAGGTAGGAAGGAGGACAATTATCAATCATATCTTTTACAACATCCTTAAAAGATATGCATTCTTCAATGAAGTGACCATGCGCACGATGATAGAGACAATACTTTCTTTTGTCCCATTTGTTGGACCTTTCATGAATTGGTGGGTCTTGAGTGGGTCCCACTGGAGTAATCAAGGCTTGAGCAAAGAGTTGCTCGAAATCTTGTTTGTAACTTATCTCTAAGGTTGTGTATGTAATCGCGTCTCTTTCGACGGTTTGATTGTCTCACAATTTCAGTTTTAAATGATGACGTGATCTTTTGCACTTGCTTTTCATTTGTTTCTTCTAATCGAGTCATCTTGGCATCAATGGTCTCGAGCTTCTTGGCCATTCCATTCATCACTTGCTTCTCATTTGTTTCTTCTAATCTAGTCACCTTGGCGTCAATGGTCTCGAGCTTCTCGACCATTCTGTTCATAACCTGGGTCATCTAGTTGAGAATAACAAATAAGGGAATGTTAGTTTCCATGTTTTGAGCCATTTGATGGGAGTGACCTTGTCCTTTCGTGCAAAGGAATAGAGACTGAAGGTTCTTCTTGAGATGGCCTTGCTAACCTACGAGGTTGTTGTGTAGATGACTCTATCCTGAATGAGAGGGTATTAGACTCAATTTTRGGAAAACAATGGATTACTTGCTTCCTTAACTAGACTTAATCCATGACCCAATAGTGATCATTCCTTGACTATTGACTTAACTCGAAATGAAAATGCAAGAACGCAAAAATTCGTTTTTCGCCTTTATTTATTTTCAACTTTTTTGCTCATTTTCCGAAATTTGTTTTTTCATTTTTTTTATTTTTTCAAGGCGAATTACGAGTTTTGGCGCTCCTTTACAATTGTGATGCAAAAGACGTAAAGCCTAAACGATCCTAGTCACACTAGCATGAGCCCTATATCACAACAAGAAAATCGATTTCGGCCGACCGAACGCACCGACCGATTTTTTATTGGTCGGCAATACCGACTAACACGAGCTATCGACATCGGTCTGTAATTTACCGACCGGTTTGTTGTCGTCGGTAACCTCTCAGCATCCAAAGAGAGGGCGCTTTTTCCCGCCAAAAATACCGATCGAAAATCGGTGGTACCACCGACCGAAATCGTATTTCGATCGGTGGTACTGACCGAATTTTCGGTCGGTGTTTTTATTTTTTATTTTTTAATTAAAAAACCGGTAAATTCCTCTCGAGTATATCGACATTCAACTTCAATTTTTTCATTTCAAACACTCTTTCACTTTCACATCAACCCTCCTCTCACTCAAACCCTCCTCTCCCTCCTCTCACTCACAACCGGCACCGGCGACCTGACTCACTCCACTCGACGCCAACACCGTTTCTCTCTCTCACTTGAGTCGATGCCGCGCATTCTTCTCTTTCTCTTTCTCCATTCTCTCTCACGCCGCATCTCTCTCGCTTCCTCTTCTCTCTCGCCCTCGCCGACGACCCACCCACTCTCGAGCACAAAACTCGCTGGCAACCTAGTCCACTTCCTGCCACCGCCGTCAATTTCTCTCTCGCTCCTGGTAATATTTAATTTTTTAAGGTCAATTTTTTTATGTGGGCTTATTGATTAAGTTTTGCCCTCCACCACGCAGCAGCACCTGCAAACCGCCGCACTTGCAGCCACGCCCCCTGCAGCCACCACGCCCTGCAGCCACCGCCGCTCCTCTGACTTTGATATTATTTTTTGTTTGTTTTTATTTTGTTTAATTATGTTGTATTAATATGTTTTGTTAGATAAATTAGTTGTATAGTTTTTATTAGTATTGTTTAATTACTATGTGTTTATTAGTATGTTTAATTATGTTGTATTAGTAAGTTTAATTATGTTTGTTAATTATGTTTTATAGTATGTTAATTATGTTTGTTTAATTATGTTGTTTTAGTATGTTAATTATGTTGTTTAATATGTGTTATTAGTATTGATACACATTAATTTGTATTAGTATGTTTTATTAGTATGTTTAATTATGTTTGTTTAATTATGTTGTATTGGCAATAAATATGATAAATTACAACAATTGGATATAAACTATATTATATCTCATATATTATTTGAACTAGTTTGTAGTATATAACCTTAATATGATTTTAAAAATATTAATTGGCAATAAATTACAACAAATTGGATATATTCCCAAATTTTAATTCCTTAAATTAGGTATTACATATATATAATATATATATATATATATATTATATATTATATATATATATATATATATATATATATATATATAATATATATATATAAATATATAATATATATATAATTAATATATATATAATATTATATATATATATATATATAATATATGTATGTATATATATATATATATACACAAAGTATTTATTTGTTTATAAGCAATTGATAATTTAATAATTTATAATTAACCAAAAATTGCTAAGACAAAATAAAGCAAAGATGTGAAAGGTGGGTTATTAACTAAGAATATCAATCACAACAGACTAACAAGAAAAAAAATGAAGTGCTTTTGAAGACCTTAAAACACTTAAAATTTGATGAAATGCTTGAACTGATATTTTTAAATGGCTTAAGAATAGGCTTGCCAAAATGAAAAGGAAGGAGCGTGATGATGTATAATAGAAAGATCATAAGAACATGCTTCGGAGCGAGTTCATCGAAGGGTGAATGAGGTTTGTTGCCTTCACTCAGCAGCACCCTACCTCAAATGACATGGACAAGATAAGATGTCTGTGTGTTAGTTGTAAAAACTTGAAGTACTCGGATGTGCCCGACTTAAAGGTACATTGTATAGGAAGGGTTTCATGAGAACTACTATGAATGGTTAAGTCACGGTGAAAGGGGGGAGCAGAGGGTCAACCTCGTCTCCTACTCAAACGAATCCACTCGAGAAATGGTTGTCGATGCTTTGAGACGTGGACGAATCATTCCTTGAGGAGGAAGCTTTAGTCGAAGAAGAACAAATGCGAAAGCGAAGAAGTTTTTCGAGTTGCTCAAGTTAGCACAAGAGCTGTTGTATGATGGGAGCAACAATCTTCGGTGTTGGAGATGGCTTCTAGAATGATCAATTTGAAGTCTGAGTACAACTTCCACACAGGGCGTAGATGGTTTTGGGTCATTGTTGAGTGATGCGCTCCCCACGTCCAAAAAACGAAGTGTAACACCTACTACGACAACAAAGAAGATACTCAAGGGATTAGAGCTTCCTCATGAAAAGATACACACCTGCCCAAAAGGATGTATGTTGTATTGGAAGGACGATGCCGACTTGATAAGTGTCGTCATTGCGGTGTCGAATCAGTACAAGAAGACTTCGAATGATAGTTTGGTTCCCCGCAAGTTTTTCTGGTGTAACTTTCCAATACTCCGGATTGCAAAGGATGTTTGCCCACTAGAAACATTGCTTGAGTCTATGCCATGGCATTCTGAAAACCGTCGAGGGCAGGGGAACATGCCACCCAAGGTGACAGTGAAGCTTGGAAGCACTTCGACAACACCTTTACGGACTTTGCATATCCGAGCCTCGAAATGTTAGACTTGGGTTGTGCACGATGGTTTCTCCGTTGTTTTGGGAAGTTTGGAAAGCATACTCTTGTTGGCCTGTTCTCACTACACCTTACAAACAATGCACCGGACATGTGCAGAAGAAACCTTTCATTTTCCTTTCCTTGCTTATCCTGGGCTAAAAAATTCCGAAGAACAACTTGGATGTCTACATGCAACTTTGATTGATGAGCTGAAGCAACTGTGGTCGGTTGGGTCCTTTCACTTATGACATCTAAAAAGCAGAATTTCAATCTTCGCGCAGCCGTGTTGTGATTATCAGTGACTTTACCAGCATACGGTATGTGTGGGTTGGAGCCCTCAGTTTTAAGGCTTGTCCATATGCATGGAGAAAAGAAAGGCCTTTTGCTAAAACATGGTGGCAAAGTATCTATGGTTTGATTGCCATCGTCGGTTTTTAGACTCGACGCACCCTTTCGAAGGAATAAGACAGCTTTCTGTAAGAACAGTAGTAGAAAATGACTCGGCTCCTCATATCATGTCAGGTGAGGAACTTTGGCAGATTGTGAAGGATTTACGAGAGTAACTGAAGGTCCTGATGCTTTGAAGTAGTTGAAGAAGAAAAAATAGGATGGGATAAGCAATCTTGTTTGTGGACCTGCCGTATTGGAAAGGATTTATTGCTTCGGCAAACCTTTAGATGTCATGCATATTTGAGAAAGAACTTTTCGAGCAGCTTATCAACACCATCATGGACGTGAAAGATGAAACAATTATAGTGTGAGGGCGAGAAAAGACATGAAGATTAGTGTACGCGTCGAGAGTTGGAGCTCATTGATGATGGTAAGGGTAATGAGTTGATTCTTCTCACTGCGTCTTAACGTGTCCAATATAGGTCTAAGAAGCTTAAGTGAGTAAAATGAGACATGTTCAAGCTTAAAACTAGTAATTGGTTTGAGTTATTAGAAGTTAGGCGCGAAGACCCCTAAAACGATCAAAAATGGCCCTATTACGCCCAATTTGACTCTCGCATCTTAACATGTCCAATATATAGGTCTAAGAAGCTTAAGTGAGTAAAATGAGACATTTCAAGCTTTAAAACTAGTAATGGTTTTGAGTATTAGAAGTTAGGGCGAAAACCCTAAAAACGACCAAAAAATGGCCCTTTTACGCCCATTTGACTTTCTCGCGTCTTAACGTGTCAATATAAGGTCTAAGAAAGCTTAAGTGAAGTAAAATGAGAACATGTTCAAGCTTTAAAAACTAGTAATGGTTTGAGTTATTAGAAGTTAGGCGCGAAGACCCCTAAAACGATCAAAATGGCCCTATTACGCCAATTTACTTTCTCGCGTCTTAACGTTTCGAATTTTCTATTATTAAGAACTGTTTGAACTAACTAAACTATTTGCAGGAGAAATAGAATAGAAGATGTCTGAGTCTCAGGCCAGTGGCTCGTCAACCGGATCCCAAGCTTCTTTTTTGACACGGTTGGTGGCTTCAGAAAGGGGGAGGTTTATGGTTTGGGCAAATTCGGATCCTCTCTCTATTATGAGAAGCCCTTGCGAGGCCACGCTGCATTCGCTAACTCTCCGTTACTTTCAGCTCAGTTGGCAGACATGTCCGAGCGTTTAGAGGAGTCRGAGCAGCGTTTGGAGGAGGAAAGGCGCGCTAGGCGGGAGATGGAGGAGAAGCAAAAGCAACAAGAACAGTACCTCCAACAGATGAAGGCTCAGATGGATGCTATCATGAGGCGGTTTGGTGGTCCGTCTTCCTTTCCCGGAGGTCCAGAGGATGGGACAGACGGCTCAGGCGCTTCTGGAGCTTTTGTAGCGTCGTAGCAGTTCTTACTCGGATTTCGATCTATTGTAYCGTATGTTTTTCTTAACAAACATTTACATTGTTACTTTTTGTGTATTAACAAACAGTTACATTGTTACTTTAATATATAAGTTGTTTATTCAATTCGTTTTTAAATTAATTTCTAGTTATTGTTTATTTTTAATATTTTCTTTAAGGCAATAATATTGAATTAAAAAAATTAAAAAAAAAAGCAAAAAAAAAATATACATGGGTGGCTTTACCGACCACAGGTCGGTCGGTATTACCGACCGATTGGTAATACCGACCGACCTGCGGTCGGTAAAGCCACCCTTTAATCCCTCCAAAATTAGRCGGTCAAGTGGTCGGTATAGGTTCACCGACCAAAAATCGGTCGGTGAAAAGGATTTTACTGACGAAGGAAAATCCGACCGACGTCACCGACCGATTTTTGGTCGGTAACACCCTTTACCGACTGATTTTCGGTCGGTGATGACGGTCGACCGAAATCGATTTTCTTGTTGTGTATGCAAAATGAAAAAGCCTAAACAATCATTTCAACATTGGGACGCTTGAGGAATGACCACTTGTTGTATGAGACTGTTACATGACTCGTACAAGACTATTTTTAGTATGCTAAGCTAAGGTCCTTAGTTAGCTAAAAACACATAGCACGTCGTCACACTAGCAGGAGCCCTATATGCAAAATGAAAAAGAAACAGTCCAGCCACCTAGAGTCTGTTGCTACGTTTTCAAACGGGTAAGTCCATCTGCCCAACAAGGTCCCATGACTAGGCTTAGAATGGTCCTTAACACATCTAGCCCGCTGTAATTATCAAAGGAGGTRTAAACCATTACGAGTTTGTAGGGCACGCAGCCGCGCGTCATGGTGGGGATGGGCATTAAGCTTAAGAATTGGTTACACAGGTAGTGCA